>JAHZMW010004229.1:0-116171 GCA_027743745.1 Alloscopus bannaensis | reverse complement strand
AAACGCAAAACGCACGTTTGTTTGCGTTTTTAATACATAGCCGGTATGAAAATAAGTTTCTAACCGACAAAAATAACCCAACAGTTTTGAGGTCTGGTTGTGGTATGAATCTACATAAGAAATTTATTATATGTAGGTGCTAGAAATGTCGAGTGGACCTGGCTCAGCAGATGTCTGAGAGGTTGCATAATTTTTTGGAAAGTGTACTTATGGTTTAATTTACGAAAGAAATTCTCAAGCACATCTTAAAAGTCTTTCCATTGAACTTCAATTTAATATATTATTATTTTGCCTAAACCTGAAATTTTAATTAGCATTACGGATTCAATCTGATATTCAGGGAGTGACAATTTCTCTTGTCAAGACAAAGGAAAGATCGAGTAGCATTACATTCTTGAACTCCCATTTTCTTAAAGAAACTTTTTGATCTAAATGGCCGACGTCGAGAGATAGATTTTCTTATACTACGGAAATTATGTAATTGTAAACTGGATATTGTTGTCCGTGAATGTTTGCAAAATACGTGACGAGATGAGCAAACTACGTGTCTGCTGGAGGCAATGTAGTTTATCACCCTATAAACAGCTTGAGCTTTGCCAAAGCTGACATGCGCAGTAATATACGATTGTAACTGTCGCGAAGAAGGCGTACGTATCCTTTTTACGTCGCTATAAAACTTGTTATTATTAGTAATTCGCATATCCTCTCGGAAGCAGAGTATTTAAAATAGCGGGGAAAACTTGTTTGTTTGGAAAACGGATGTTTGTGATTCACGGTGGATTCCGAGAGTAATACAAATGCAAAACTAGCCGTTTTTTGCAATCCAATTTGCAAACCTGCAATCGGATAACTCTAACTTAACGTAATTCTTGGAAAAATAAAAGATTGAAGCAGATTTTGACGCGTAATTGAATCAAATTCAAAGGCCCGATTACATGCAAATCACTCACTGTTTTCTTTTTGACATGAACGACACAAGTCAAAGCAATTTTTATTATGTTCTTAAAATCAGTAGGGACAACCACGACATAAAGTTATTAACACTGTATCCTTACTTGGTTATTCTTATTATTATTACTAATTAATGCTCCAGCAAAATCGATTAACCATACTGGTAGTATTCTGTAACTTACGCTTGTTTTTTATAAAATGGCTACTCGACATTGTACTGTGATTTGTCGTGTTTCGCAACGTAAAAGAAGAAATCCATTCTCTCAGCATTTTATCCTGTATTGTAACACTATTATGTTAATTTTACCTTTTACATGCTCACCACACCTAGTGAGTTAGTACAAGTAAATCGTGTAGGATTGATTGCACAGCGACAAAGTCAACAGAAATGAACCTGCTGGAGGAGAGAACCGTGTATTTCTTTACAGCAACTCAACGGATGCACACGAATTCTTACTTAAATACGCTTTACAAATGCTACAAACACATTCTCCCTCACTCTGAACTCTTCAGACGTAACTCACCTAAGAATAAAATAAATTAGATCATTGTCCATTGGTATTCCCATCAAAAATTGCAAATGTCGCTACAATTTAACTTTTTTAGATGCGTGAAAATGTGGTGGTTTTGGAAAGTGTTTTTAAAACCAAAATCCTCGCATGTTTACATACATTCCTGTCGTTCATCATAATTTTTTGTATACACTGAAAAAGACTTTTTTAGATGTATAATTATAAAACACTCATTCTATATTTTAAGTATATCACGTACTGTACAGCTTACAGACTCACAATGCAAGTACCCCTTCTGGTCTTGGTGAAACATAATCAAAATTGTTACAATTGCATAATTTTTCTTGGAGAACATGAATATATCAACGATTTTAGGCATCAACCTTTTTGCTCAACGTCTCACTCAACTATGGATATAAACGCTGCCGACTTTCTCTCTTTGGAATATACATCGAGGCCACACTTTTTCCAACATTGAGATTCTTGGTTTTTTTCATGTAAAATTATTTAATAGTAAAATTTTGACTACCTCACCACCATACCAGAAAGGTAACCTCCATTGTTAGTATAGACTTTATGTACAGGTCTACATCAATTTGATTCTAGAGTAACTGTTATCTTAAAAATAGGTGTAGTATGACACAACTTAACTCGACAGTAGATATATTATGTGTATTTCTGCATTCCTCTACTCATCTTCACATCTACTTTTACATAGGTAACGTATTTTTAACTGATTCCTTTTCCGTCGTCGATGCTGTATTTTCATACAAGATGCCGAATTCCTAAGTACGGCTCGCCACTAAATAGTTGAGTATCATGAACTGGTAACAGTATATTCTAATGTTTTGTGAACTTACACGACAAATAAGTACAATATATTATGTATACATAGGGATTTTACATTAACATCACCAACCACAACACACTTTTCACTGGTAATAGTAGAATGTAACAATAATCGTAGTAGGTAGCTGACACACAAGTTGTGTTCGTAAAACAACGATGCTCGAGCTATTACCTTCACGCCTCCTTTCACACCTGCCACAACGAGAGTTTGAATTGTAAATGCTAAAACACCACAAGTTTTCTTCCTTACAAGATTATACAGGGCACAGTAGTATACATGCATCGTGACGTAGTAATACTACCGAGCAGCTACTTATCTAGTAATACTTGTTCTGATTTATTTATTTTACACTCTGTACGTCATATCAATTTGCACACGCAAAAAATGTATACATAAGATGTGTGGGAATACTGTTGACTGTGACACAAGTTTTGAGGAGGAAGCATACCCTTAGCATACTTGTGGTGTACAACTTGACGTAGTTGACATGACAATTCACAGTAAAAATCTACAACTACTAAGAATCAATCCTTTTGTACAGAGAATCATATTTGTAAGATTTTTTATACTCTTACGCTTTACCATAATGTAATTTTTTTTAGATACTTTACACAATACGACGCTGGAGATGACGCTCATTAGTAAGTACAAGGGGACTTGCGTTGTTGACATGGAGAATTTGAAGGTAACACACGTACACCAAATGACACAACCTCTGTATCCCAAGTATTCCTCCGATTTAAATGCTGAGTTTTATGATTTTTAATCTAAATTGCTAACATGGATTCGTGCACATGCTTTGATTAGTCTTCACAGTTTTTTAGGGTATAGTACTGTGATCCTGATGCTAGCATTATACTCACAACATCATCACCATCATTATTATTAGCATCACTCATTGAGACAATTGTTATACAAGATATTGATTTATAGCAGAACATGCTGTCTCCTGAGTCGACAAAGTACCTACTGCACACAAAATTACAATATATTTCTGTATAAAATTTGTCGCCACCTATTTCCACACACTGTTTATGTTTATGACAATCAAAGAGGAGGAAGCTTAGAGTAGTACACACACGTCTATTCAAAATAGTATGCAAAATTTGGGAATTCTAAGGAGGAGTGACCTATGTTCATGTATCAAAACAACATCGTCATTCACACATTCATGTCATATTTAAAATTAGATAATGTGTAATGATGATGATGCTGCTCAAAGTTCTCTGACATCTAATCTTATTTTTCGGAAGAAGAACAAAGCATAGTCATTTGAATGCGACAGCAGTCTCAGTACGAATGTGTTAAAGCTGATAGAAGTAATTTAATTTCTTACCCACACTTTTATCCCGAGTTATTTGTTGTTCGTCAAAACTACTTCCCTCTTTAGCATTACACCTTTACTTTAAAATGACGTGGATATGTGTATCCTATAAATATCTTATGTAATAATACTGAAAAGCGGCGTGTGCCTCATCTACTGCTTGAATTATGTCGCCAAAGTGAAAGTCATAACTATCAAGATTTCTTTCTTTTTAAAGACAGCTCTCTCTTCGTCAACACGTAATATACTGCTGTATAATTTACATTATCATCCGGTGGTTGCAATAAGTTAAGAATACGAGCTACATTGAAGTTCTAGTGTATGATGTGGTTTTCAATTGCTGATAAATGCTAAAATGTATTTTCTTACTCTTTATTACTGCGCCTGGGAGACTCGTCTCGGTAATAAAGACTGGCACATTTTTACCCACGTCGAAAGATTTATCAAATGTTGATCATTTCCCAGCATATTGTTAACCAAACTTGCACATATATATTAGGCCATATCGGAGATACCGTGGAGAAATATAGTGAGAAAAGTGGAGTGAGAACATGAAATTGTTGGTGTATGATAAAATATCGGAAACAGAGAAATGCCACTTCAACGTCTGCTGCATTCAAAGACTAGTAATGGTAGCGAACGAGTTGGTTTCTGGTGAGCATTGTAGATGGCAAAGAGACAAGGAAACCGAGTTGTGAAGAAGCTCAGTTTATACGATTCTCGAATTCTCAACCCTTATGCTACATTTGAAATGGAATGAGAGAAATGAGGAGGGATGAAGTCAAGCAAACAAAGCAAGGGAGGCAAAGAAACATTTTCAACACGACTCTTCCCATATTTCTCCCCTTTATGTGAGAAAAAGCCTGAAAATGCTGGAATCCAAGTTAATTCACATTTCCCCAGTTGAAAACAAATACGAGTTATTATGCTTTACAAATCCTTGTGACGTGAAAAAAAAACGGGGAACTGTAAGAAACTTTGTTCAAAGCCATAAATACTCTTCAACTGTTTCAAAACTTTCGAAACGTCAATAATGCTTGCAGACAGTTGAGTGCTCGCTTCCTGCCTGTTTTTGAACACTCGCAAAAAAATACCGACTGTCAATTTTTTTCTCGGGATTTGCAAAAAATCTTTCTTATTTCTCATAGTTTGTCTTCTGTCTGCTAGTCTTCAGACTTCAGATCAAACGGTTTGAAACTCGTCAAATACTGTATTTATGTTTTAAATGGAAATAAAATGTACTCTCATTTCTGGCTGACTTTTCTTTTCAAAATATTGTGCTCATGTAACCACATGGATAATGTTTGGTGTGGATCCTCATTAGTTTTCCTCAAACTGCCGGACTTGTTACACACACACTAAAGAAACTGATGAAATTGTTTGCTTGTTCCTGTCCAACTTGTAAAATAAGCGGAAAAAAAAGAGAGAAATGAAGTGGCTCGTTATAAGATACTTGTTCAAACATAAAAAATCCTGATATACTAGGCGCTTCATTTTATGAATGCCCATTTCTTCACCTGCTTCTACATCCTTGAGCAAATCCTCCAAAAATCGACACACTCTTCAAGAGTCTCGTTTTAAGTAGTGATTACCTAAGCTCATGATGATATACTTTCTTTCACGCTTAAGTGTAACACGCGCACACCACTCTGTAAATTTTCCATGTAATCTCCGTCTCTGACTCCTTGTGTGTGGCGTTACAAAAAACAGATAGCATGCAATGATAATCACTTGGCAGTTATCATAGGGGAAAAACAACAAACAACTCGTCGTACTTGTGTGACTCCTTCAAACACTTAGAAGAGATGTTTTCTCACTTTTAAACGCTCTGTTGGACACAAGGGTGACGGGGGCGCATACCTATATATCCACTGCGTCAGATAAGTGTGTGCGTGCTTTTCTTTCCATCCACAATCTTTACATGTTGTGTAAATAGTCTTTATTCACCACATTCCCTCTTAGTGATTTGAAGAGAAACCCCCAAAAAAAGATCTTTCCTCAAAGAATGAGTCCCTGATTTTGTGTCATCAACAAAATGATACACAACCTCCTATTTGACAGAGAGAAAGACCATGTGAAACATTGTAATAAATTACACTCACAGCCAACCCTTCCGGGCTCGTGTTTCTCTTAAAAATTGGGAAAAGGGAGGAATACATGTGAGGATAATAATATGCTTTCTTGCTCTTTTTCTTCACCGTTTAGTGGCGACGTGTGCTCCACAACTTACTGTTTGCAGCGAAATGATTGTGCACCAAGTCTCCCTCATCCCTCACTCCTTTCTTATGTTTGCTCACTTTTCTCTCTCTCTCTCCGTGTCCTGAAGACGTCGATGGCGATGAAAAACGGAAAAAAGTCAATGGCCAGGTAATTTAGTTTTTGGCACGAACTACCACACCAACAGCAGATACGATGTGTAAAGAGATTCATAGATGAAGATGTAGTTTGCAGGAGTCTCCGATTTTTTTCTATATACAACCACTTTTCCTTACATTATTATGCCCTGGCTTCGTTGCTCTCAACGTAATGTGTCGACCGAGTGCACTCGTTAGTCTACATTTTACTGGGTAAAATAAGCGCAGTGTTTCTTCCTGTTACAAACAATACTTTGGACAACGGCTACCTGAAAAAACTAAGTGGCAATGCGAATGGTTCATGTTTACCGTGAAAATCACAAGGAAATCATGACTGAAGGTCAAAGGTGTGTAATTACTCTCTTCGAAAAGCTTCTTGCAAAGCTACACTTTGTGCTGAATACATGTACAAGCTAATTGTTTGTCATATTGATAACCCTATTTTTTGTTTGTCACGAGCAGAGAGGGATGTGTACCATGATGGTGATGTTGTGTCTGAGATTACCTTTCCGAAGAGTCTCCCTTCATATTGCTACCATTAGTGCAAGACTCTCTCTGAGCCTTGCCATTTTCTACACTAGACTTGTCTCCTGACGACTGCTGTTGAGACTGCGGCTGGAGGTCTCCCCTGGTGAGGGAGGACACCGAGTGATGAAGCTGACCTGACTGACCACCATGCTGCGACTGATTCGACGACTGATGTTGCTGCTGAGGATATGATGATTGCGGAGTGTGCTGAGGTGACTCTTGTTGGTGGTGGTGATGATGTGACTCCGTGTCCTGAGCGTTCATTACAGGCTGAGGAGAGCCGTCGTCTCCTTGATCTTCTAGCTTTTTCCGGAAGCGACGCTCTTTCTTCCATCTCTTCTCGTAGTACGCTGAAATGACACGAATCAACAGCATGAGCCACAAGCAACAGAAATAAAAAACAAAATTTACAATCCAATGACAACAGGGAAACGTACATCGAAGGTTGCGCTCTTCGACCAACTGCTTTTCCATCTGCTCCCTCATTTCTCGTTCTCTCATTAACTCCATCTTCAGCTCAGCTAGAATAAAAAAATTACAAAAAACATAGTGAGAAGGTAACATTATTGAGAGATTGTTACGACTTTATTGCAGTCTCTGTATGTATACATGTATTTAATGCATGAAAAGATTAAAACAACAATATTATTATGCTTCTCTATTTTCGATTTCATCGTAGGCGAGCAAATGAGCAGCGGAAAAGTTTCCTCTCTCTCTCTCGAGTCGATAAAAAACTGAAGTGGAACGGATCAAGGAAAACCACAATATTGTCAACGGAGACAGACAAAAAATCAGAGAAAGAACAGAGAGGAAAAATATGTAAAAATAGTTCGCCCTGTGCAGAAAAGGATGAAAAAAAAAACCACAGAGTCAACTTTGCTGCCATTTCGCTGAGTGTTGTACTTGAGCGAGAAAATATCATGCATATTATGCATATAAAGCGTAGGATTGATGAGAGAAACGATACCAGAAGGAGTTGAAGAAGAATAATTGACTGACTACTCTCTTTCTGTAGTGGAGTGAATGACTTTTTTTCGGTGTAGGACAAAGACGCGTTGGCTTTGATGTCATTCTGTTTTTGACTGTGAGTGGCACAGCCATTAATTTACCAGTCTATGAATACTAATGGAGGAGATGGATGGATGGATGCACATGAAAAGGGTGAAATGAATGGGCAAGTAAATGATGGAATGAATGCATTGGTTTTGACGAAAGAGAGAAAAGGGAAAAAAAGAAACTTCAGTGGGAAAAAAAGTGGAACGAAAAAAAGACCGAGTGAGAGAGGACTTTGAAGCAAAGAAAAACTCTGCTTTCCACAAGCACATTATACGGTATTACTTGTCTCGAAACGGATTAGCCATTATTATTGGATGGATTTCAGAGTAAGTGATACACGAGCAATATACACTCCTTTTGTGCAATCGGGCTAGACAATGGGTTTTCTCATATTATGCATAAAAAATAGGGAAGTGAAATGCCAAACTCTCCATTTTTCCTGTATCCCGATGTGGTGGTGGTGATAATAGTGAGAGAGAATGGAGCCAGGAAATGGTTATGCCGTAAAATTCCATGAAGTACTCATAACAATAATGCATGCTTGTTTCTCCTTCGGTGTGTTGAGACAAGAGAAATTATATAAATATATATGTGCAAGACTGTAGATACATTTGACTGCTTTCCCCTCTTGCAAAGTTGAGGAAATCTTCGGCTGATACAAAATGCACATGGCGAGGGCTATATGAATCTGGTTTTATGCAGTGGTGATAATATTCGTAAAATTACACACGTACTCCATCGCTGAAGCTGCTTAATACCCAAGCTCCCATATTTTTACGCGCATATCATAATGGGAGCCACCAGAGGAAAGGCTCTAATAAGAGAAGAGGGCTTATATGCTCATTTTTGTTGTTGAATGTGTGCTTTCTTTCACAGTTTTTAGTTACCGTAAAAATATATTCCGCAGCGCTTTCATCAATCCTTTTCTTTTTATCCTCGCCTCTCTCTGTTCTCCAAGACGAAACCGGGGTAATATTGCATCGTTCATGTCATGCTTTCATTCATTTTCATGCATATTATATGAAACAGACTAAACGTACGCGAGGTGGTGGCGGTGCTGAGGGTGGTACAAATTTCATTTCGGGAAACTTCAACTGAAAGTTGTATATACAGTGCTTTCCTCGCATTTTCTGTCCTCACGTGTGTACCATTGTACGACTGATACAGAAATATGGTGTACAAATTAGTCCGATGAAAAGTGCAACTCATGAAGTAGTGTACATAACTGTGCAGAACGAGGTAGAGCGCATTTAGTAATGCTGTGTTGAAATCGTTCCCTGGATTTTGACTTCCACTCTTTCGCGTCACTTCCTCTTTGCTTTTTCTTGGCTTTTCTCTTTCTCTCTTGTTAGCAAAGAAAAGGAAGGGGATTAAAACCGCACAAAAGTCTACAACTTTCACGGCGTATATATCTCCGGCTTGTAAACACGTTCCTTTCAGTCATCCCGCATCCTCTGCTCATTACTCATTTCTTTAAGACATCCATACACACTCGTACTAAGTATATATATTTATCTTTGTTTCTTCTTTCTTCAAAATCTCTCTTTTCAACAATACCTGGGAACATGTATTCTAATCCGAAATGGAAAACAATGGAGAGAGAAAGGGAATATGGAAATGGATCGGTGTGCTTTGTGTGAGGCACAATGTTGTTTGTGACATCTATCAAAAGGGAAGTCTTTTGTGAGGGACTCCTCTCCCTTCCGCTTTAATTCCGTGTATTATGTTCTTTGCAAATGATCCATTTTTTCAGCCAATACATAAAACATCCACGGATTCATTCATAGTATGTGGAGTTCTCCTTTGAAAGTTGTGTATTGAGGAAATGCTCGCTTTGTGGTGTTTTCCTTTTTGTCTACCACGTCGTGTAAATACAGTCCACGCATGAATACAGTCATTTACCTAATTTTATGGAAAATGTGTAACGAAAGAAGGTTTTCTTTGCTTGAAACCCGATTCTTGTATTTTGGAAACAAATAGTAAGAGCGCTCATTCAAAGAAATTGTGAGACAAGGCTGGTGTGTACTTTCGCAAATGGGAAAATCAGCGGACAATGGGCTGCGCAAATATGCAAACTTAATGTTGATACATGCTTCTGCTATTTCATGTTTACTACTCACATGGCCTTTCGTTGTTGTTGTTTTGTCGGCTGTATTTTGTGCGCATTGACTTTGTCGTCAGTGTCTTCCAAGGAGAATGCCAACGTCAATTGAGTACAGTAAAGATAAAATGTGTCATTTAAAAAAAATAGTTACCTCGCTCCATATTAATGCGACGCTCCTGCTGTTTGGCATTATCCGCAGCGACTTGCAAAAGCCCTTGAATATTCCGGAGAAGGGTCTCCGTCGACGAGATGGCTGCCTCGGCAGCAGTGACTTCCTCGAATTGGTGGGCCTGGTGTGAGGGAATTGAACCGTGATTGACGTCGTTTAGAGCTCTTGGTACACTGCCCTCGGATGGGGATTTCCGCTCGTTTGAGATCTGTGAAGATGCTTTTCGCGACCTTTCCATCATCCCAACATCAAACATTCCTAGGAAGTAGGAAAAACGGAATCGGATAGATGCTTACAAGTGTATCCAGGAAGTTGACGATTTACTTGCTAAGCACTTACCAACAGGATACTTGTTCGCACTCGAAGTGTGCTCATTCTCACTGTCGTAATCCTCCGGGTCATCTGCCGCCGCCTCATCGCTGTCTGACACAGCGTCAGTCGTGTTTTTTGACAAATTTAGCACCGGGCTTGATCCATCCAAATTACCTGCCGTGAATAACGTCAATAACAAAAACTCAGTAATTGTTGTACAAAGATGTGCTACTCCTCCGAAACAGGTGAATCACCTTTACCCCCATTAGATCTGCGTATATTCTCAAGGTTTTATATAGTTGGGAAAAGTCGAAATGACGCAGAAGATATGATATATTTTATTTGATATTATATAAAAGAAAATGTATGTACGAACCATTTCGAATCAGAGCATCCCCACTTCCTCCTTCATTGACGTGAGACGATTTCTCTGAGTCGCTGTTGCAGTCCTCATGGTAGCGGCTGTGGCTGTGGAACAATAGAAACAGATGCAAACTCAACTCAACAGATTCCAAAAAATACTTCTCAACTAAAAAAGACATTTCGCGTTGCGAGAAAAGGAATGAGTGAACGAAATGTTTGTATCCTCGTCTTGCTCATTGGAAAACTGTGTAAGAGCAGTGATCATCATCACACAAAACGATTGGAGTGTCTTTGATCTCTTCTTATTCTTCAACGTGAATGTAATAAAATATAGAACGCATGAGCGACAAAGGTGTGAACGCGAGAAAGCCTCAAGTATTTTTCTCTTCCTTTCGTTGATTTGACAAATGACGGACTGTTTCTCGTGAGGTTGGTTTGGTTTGGTTTAAAATTCTGATGAAAACATTGAATGCGAAGCGCATTTCCTGACAAAAGTTAATCAAGTTGAAAGGCAAAAAATACCACACACCAGGTATATATGTATGTATGTATATTATATAACTATCAGTATGTTAGATGTTATATATATTACATTGGTTGTTCTTACTTTAGCCACAATTTGTTATCAGCAGAAAAAAAAGATTTGATTTGATGGACTTCTAAAGCCGTAGCATTGTAGCAGGTGCTTTTTACGTATAATCTGTACTCCATGTGCGAGTAGTAAAATCGGAGCAAAATCAGAATTTGGAGCATGTAGTACAAACAATTTTACAAAACTTTTTTTTTGCATTCCAGACAAACGCTCGATATATATGTATATATATATAAATATATAAATATATATTGCGCGTCAATCTGAGAAAAATTAGCGATTTGTGGAATACAGCTGGGAATGTAGTAGCGCGAGTGAGAGATCCATGTCATAAAATTAAGAATTTGTCGACAGGTGGTACATGTGTTTGTTACATCGTAATTAATTATTCCTGAACTAATTAGTAGGAATAAATTCATGACGATCCCGTTTGTTACTTTATCTCTCTCTCAGATTTATACGAAAAGCTTTGTGAATTCCTCTAAAATGACTGCAGCCATCAGCAGATCAATCAATATCGAATCATGTGAGAAAGAGCAAAGCCCATCATGCATAAGTTCTCGTACTAAATAACCTCACGCGAGATTTGCATGTACATTTAGTAAGACGTTTGTGATAAGCCAGACGACGAGCCGTCTTTTCTCTCTCTTTCTCTTTGCATGTTTTCAAGACACTGTGTTACATCGCTTACATAAATGAAGGAAGTGTCAAGACATGTGAATTAAGATAAAACGAAGACTCAAGTTATTCCTTAGTAAGTGAACTGATTAACAAACGAACCGTCAGACATGTAGTTCTTTTTTACCGATTCAAACAGCATTATTTCTAACGTAGGTTGGTGTCGCGTTACAGAATTAATAGTCTCGTCCACACTTCGCAAAACGTACAAGGAATATAAAATCCGCGTCAGTTACCTTACCAAAAGTATGTGCATATCTGTTGCATGTAATGCAAAACCAGAAAAGTAAAACTAAAGTTCAAAACCAACTAAATGAAGAATTCATACACATGCCAAAAATAACTCCGATACATTTCATAAGCAAAAATTTCAATGAAGACAACCGAACCATCATCGTTATCGACATCATCATCACGCTTACATCTCTGCACTCTCGGGATAAGAAAACGTGGGATTACAATAAAAAATGAAAATATTTCATGAAACCAAACCGACTTCTTTTCATTACACTGATTCAGTTTCTCTTTCTCATTTTTTCTCTAACTCTTTCCTTCTCTTCCTACGAAAAGAACGGATGCGTGAGCAAGTGAGCGTGTCGTCACTCCAAATCTCTCCTCCTCGAACCGTATGTGTGGAAGTAAGTAGCGTAAATACTCGGAAAATAGCGTATCAAGATATGATTGCATTATTGGCCATCGGTGAAATGGGAATGATCCTGAAAAACGAATACAGAGTCGGGGGGAAATACAAAAAATAAATAATATTTGAGCATAAAAAGCGAGAGCGAAAGGGAAATATTGGATTTCAATTCAGTCATCGTTGAGGCCCAAGAAAAAAATAGGAGTCTTTCTTTGATTCATATTTGATAGAGTCTACGATTATTACCAGGATTGATGATGGAATAATGCTAACAACAATGTGTATACGACTTAGCTCTCTCCCTGGCTTTGTGTGTCTGCTCCAGGCAGAAAAAGTTGAGGAATAAGCTGATTCGAGAACAAAACGAAATAGAGCAAGATAATAATATACGGGAAAGGGGTACACACAAATGAAAGAAGTGGGTGAAGTTTGTTCTCTCCCTTTCCACGATGCAACTCTCCACTCTCGTTTTTCTCATCCTGAAACAGAAGACCAGAGGCAAGTTGAGAGTGGTGTTGCTCACAAAATGTTGTCAGAGAGGAAAGTGTGTGGAGCTCACTAACTCAACTCAATTGCTTTTTATACTCACCCCCAACAACAAGCTCGGCTCAGCAGACACACGCACAGACACACTTCCTTCCTATTTTCTCCCTCAAAATGTTCTCTCTTGATGTGTGTGTGTGTACCCCTTGTGTTTTTGCCCCGCTACAATTGGGTTACGTATACTGTGTCTCTCCTTATCCTAGAAAATGGCATATGTACTCCACTGTTTTTGGATGCGTTACGACCTGGAAGAGAATGAGACTTTCTCGGTGTTAACCTTGCATGAATGTAGTGCAATCATGATGAATCTCCATAAATGCTCACCACCAAACAACTTTCCTACACATTTCCTCCGTATTATATGTATCATCTCTTTATATACACAATGGAGTAGTCTCAGATGATAATATATGATTCATGGTTGACTTGTGCATGTGTGCGGATAAAGACTTTTTTCCTGCTTTCTTTTTCGTCCCGTTTCATGAGCCGGAGCCAAAAACAAATCTCGTTTTATGGACTCACCGTAAAAAAACTGCGTTTGTCCCGTAGTCTCACTCTCATCTCTATAAAGTTGTACAATGTGTAGAAAAAGAGTGTGTGTATGGCTCCAACCATGATGATCATCATCACAGAGGAGAGCACACGCCTTCAAATCATCCAGCCGTACACAATCTTTTTTCTCATAATTTTCTCCTGGCATGGCTACACACACATATTTGTTTTTCTATATTATTATGTAATCATATGTAATATTTCCTTTCCATTTCGTTCTTCACTCCACTTTCTGTCTGGAATCCCAGAGTACAGAGGATATATGACAGGAAAGCAGCAAAAGTAATAGTAGCCATGATATTGGTATTTCTCCACGAGATTGTTCAACTTACATCCAGAAACAATAACCTGCACACCTTTCAGAGGCTGAAATCCATATACTGTGAATTCAGAAGATATTTGCTTTGTCAACGAAAAAAGTGCAAGATTGTCATATTTTTCTTTACCTTCAAATGAAAGAAAAAACAATGTACTTTGTGCAGTATAAAAATCTCTGGAAACGACTCACTGTAGCGAATTTTCAGGTGACGTGTTCAGAAAATTGAAAAAAAACTGCGTCTCGCCCCTGCAAAAATCTCTATTGGGACAAACAGCGATGATGTCGGGGTTGTCTCAAAGTCAATCTGGAATATTGTTTGGTTCATCATGGTTGCAGTAGCAAACGGGAGTGTACAAGAGCGCAACACTGTCGTCTTTTCTTCACTGACTGTGAAAGAGAGCCGGCAAGTTGCTCTTGTGGTTACTAAGCACATTCAATTTCCGCAGTTAATAATTGGATGCTGGGTGGAAATTGCTGGAAAACTTTCGTTTTACGATTACATTATTTTCTGAAATGCATATCAATATGAAATTGCAAAAGGGTCGCAATCAAATGCGAGAGAATGCGTGTGACTACCTATTGCACTTTCTTTCTGCCAACTCCTCTTGTCTTAAATTACACGTTTTCATTTTCTTCTCTGATTGTATCATAAAAATGAAACTCTCTCAACACAAAACTCCGATGAGGATTTGAACGAGTGAAATGAGCTCATAATTCGCCCACTTAACAGCCACTAATGACGACGAAAGAGCGGCGAGAAATTGAAGAAATTCTAAGCATAACAGAAAAGAGAAAGACATCGAAGCACCACTAGGAACCCGAAAAGAAACGAGGTGCTTGCCAAGATTTTTTATAGAGCTCTACAATTCTCCACGAGACGACCCTCCGCGCCTACAGAGTGGTTGGGATATTAAAAATTGTCGTTATATTGACGAGAAGAAAGGCGAAGTGTGTGTACTTCCCATCCAAGAGGAAAGTCAAGGCTCACATCAAATTTTATATATAATCATTTTAGGAAAAGCTTTAAATAGTAGTGGTGCTTTGATAGCTTCTATTAATTAAAACTGGGACCGATTTCCTTCATAAAGAGACAGAGAGACGAGCACGCATAAAATCGCACAAAATGGGTATCAAGAGCCAATCAAGGTTTTCATCACGAAAACTCTAAAAAAAAACTTCTCTTTCCTCTCTCACTTTTCTCATCATGAAATAAAAATTAATTCATCCAACAACACACAGAGAAAATAATGTCTGTATACAATCTGCTGATTTTTAGTCGTCTTTCCCATTTATGACTGTGTGTGAAGACGGAGGAACAACGTATTCATTTTGCTCGCAAACAACTTGACAATAATAACAATAAATGGAAATGATGAGTGAGAAGAAGCCACTCAGACCCCGAAAATTACCTTTCAAACTGCTTGACGAGGTCCTCATAAGCAGTCCTACATGTCTCCCATGTTGCGTTCCTGAAACAAGCAATTAAAATTCAATTACAATATGCCTTTTCCTCCTCATTTCTCCTGTCCTTTTTCGTGTTCTCTCCCTCTCCTTTTGTTTGTAATTCTATCCTCTGTGTCTCTTCTTCCCGTCGTCGACGACGTCGTCATCATCTTGTTCTCGTTTTAACCACCTCGCCTTTCTCTCCTACTCCCCTAAAGTCATTGTGCTCTTTAACAACTCATTCTTATTCATTGTCGCCGCCCCAAAAGAGAGCTTGTATAGCCAACGTGAGGTATAGTCATTCTCTCATTTCGTTGTATACACGTCTTTAATTACGAGTCGTTGAGGCTAGTCTCCAACATTTTCACTACGACAAAAGACACTAATATTTGAGAGGGAGAGAATTTTGAAAATGTCATTTTTTCTTCTTCTTTTTATTGGTCGTTGCCAAACTCAACGTAGGTTTTCGCACCTCAGTCTTTTTGTTTTTGACGTCGGGTGTGCGTGAAGCAGCGTCCAAAAAAAGTAATTATTTTACATTGTGATTGTGTGAGTGAGCATTTGGTTCATTGTCTGTCTCACGTTACCTGGCAGCCACAGCATCGAGACCGTGAAGGGGTGTCGTTCTGCAGTCTCTTGGGTGGCCAGGTGGGAGCGGAAGCCCGGATGGGGAGAAGAGAGCGGCATGTGCTGCAACTGCCGCGGCAGCGGCTGCCTGTTGTCCGGCCAGCCCTGGTAACAAGTGCATCGGTGGGATTTGTGTTGGAGGGTGATTGTACCCATTAGCCAACAATGGGGACTTTTCTAATCGCATCACGTCTACGATTTCAACAACAAACACACAAATCACAACAATAACAACAAAATCATTCTCGCCAACGCGAAGCAAGCTCTGCGCTAATTGTATGGCGAAACACGGAGTCAGGAGTCATTACGCGAGTTGTTTCTCACAAAACAATATATGCCGATGCGATGCCTTACAACAGAGAGACGTTGTTGTTTCACACATGTAAATAGTGAACCCCATTTGATGCGTGTTTTAATATTTATAAGCAGAGTTAGCACAGATTATACGAAACACGACCTACGGATCTACAAAAGATAAAAAATACCGAGAGATAAAGAGAAGAGTATATTTATGTAGCTCATGAAATTGATTGAATTGAAAAAGGAGGACTCCTCACAGAGGAAAAACTAAATTCCTTGTATTCAAGATCAAAATATTTATTTTGTCATGACTCTCTACCTCACTGCTCACTCTGAATTTAATATGAGAGGGAGAGAGGAACGTGATTTCATTTTCAAAAGTACACAAAAGAGCTAACACAAGCTACAGCTCTCTCTCGCAAATATGGAATCTTATTTCCCATCGCATTTTCTATCTCCGTTGCATGATTACTCAGTACACAGTTTACAGAGAGAAAAAAACGATGATAGGATATTCGAGTATTATTTCGTTGTTTTATTTTTCGTCGAAAAAAGTTACCAACAACACGACACTCCCCAAAAAGGTATCTCTTTCTTTCTCTCCTTCTATTCTCAGTTAGACATATTGCATTTTGAACTGCTGATTTATTTTTTCCCATCCTTGCTTCTCGCTCTCTTCCACATTCTTTGCAATTGTTGAACTGCAAGATAAGAGAGAGAGAGAGAAAGAGAGACCCCAAATGAATGTAGATCACGATTATATATATCTATGTGGTTGTGAAGTTGAGTAAGTCGTGATACAGTCGTAATGATCACCTTTTTCAACTAGCATTTTTTATTGCCCGCTCATATCTTCCATGTCTTCTCCTCCTTATTGCCCACTGTTTCACAATTACCAGAGGCAACCCGTATATTGTTTTAGTGTGCTTAACAATCACGTCATCCTCACATCTCTCTCTAGGATTCGCCATCTCATTCAGAACACATTGTAGCCCATATACCATCCGACCAATTGAGAGTGGCACTTGAGCACGTAAAACATGAGCATAAAAAATACTCCTCACATACCTACACACATAAAGATTCACATCACTTTATAATAAAACTTAACGACAGATTTTGATTGTTTTTCTCCTCTCACTCCTGTCTTTCTACCACCAAAACTGTTTAAAAGAAAGTCATAACTAATCTCTGTCTATATATACGCTCAAACCACATAAACCAAGGGGGATGTATGCACTGAGACAAGTGGAAAACTAGAAAAGGCTTGCCGCTCGAAAACAATAAGTGCATGTAATTTTATTATAACATTTATAACGCAATGTTTTGATTACTTTTTTCTTCTGCTGGAATGGCCTGCCAAAAAGTTTCTCTCTCACAGAGAGATATGTGTGAACAGACACACAAAAAACTGGGCACATCTCCAGTGAGCGAGAATGAGAGGGAGATGAGTTTTAAAGTGGCAAGTTTTGGAGGAGCAAGGTGATGGATAAATATGTTACTACACTTTAACTAGATGGGTATGAGTATGAGCTCCCTTTGGAAAAAGGATTCCGGTATGCATTCGGTTGTGTGAGCTTAAAGATTGGAAAAAGAATGAGAGAAGGAACAAAAAGCGCAAAGGAGGAATGAGTCGAGGTAACAAATAGTCCTAATTTCGGAATCAGCAGGGATCCAGGCGCCGCTTCCTCTTATTTTCCGCTATCAGACAATCATCCTCTCTCCTCATCACATATAAAACATGAAAATGTTACATTACCACGTGAGAAAAACAACAACACTCTATTTATTTCAACAGTGGTTATGACGCTATACTCCTTTTACAACGTTTTCTTTTCCTATTTTCTTTTTCCACAACGCAAATACTACGTATATTAGTTTTTTCTACTTGAATTCAGAGTCAGAGAGAGATTGTTCACGAAAAGGATGTTCCTCTCTTTCTCTACTCCTGTAGCGAAGGTGAAGAAGAGTGTCTCTGGCCACCATGTCATAATTCAACAGAGGCAGCTACAACCACATAAAACTCAGCGGTAAACACCGGGATCTGAATCATCAACAACACTGATGATCTTCATCATCATGCTGATGAGGATGATCCTGAGCAAATATAGCTCAACACAATACAAAAGCAGTGTGCACACACACAACATTGTATTCATTCGGTGGAAGTGAGAGAAAAAAAGTTTTTTTTTCTTCAAAAAATAGATTACGAACGCAGAAAAAAAATCCCATCATCGTGCCTCTTTTTTTTTCTTTTTCGCCTCACTTTTGAATCATTCTTCTTCACACATACAACACAAAGGTATGTACACAATAATCATTGTTTTCGTGTCCAATGACTAGTCCTCTCTTTTATCTTTATCCGACTCGGGAAAAAGTTCTCTTCTCTGCAAGGAATGTAGCTTTTTACTCTGACGCATATAAAAAAACTTTCTTCGGAGATATGATCACGCGGTTTGTCCTATTCTTACTCTGGAGTCTGTACTAATTGAACTTCTCACATGATTTCATCACCATTGTTGAAATCCCTACGTCCATTTCATCTCGGATTCTCTGCCATTGTCATCCGTGTTTGATTATCATCGCGTTTTGATGATCGGTAAGCAACAACAAGAAGGAATAACAATCGTAAACAAACAATGCCGATGGCAAAGAGAGCAATCAGTTTCTGTGTACATTCCACATGGAGAAAAGAATGTTTGAAGAAATCTTCTTGCCATGTTTAAAATGGAGGAGGCAAGTCCACGAGCTCTTTTTACAGAGAGGTCGACACGAAAGTCGACATGACACGATGACTGTGTGCCTGTGTAACTCCAATTTTGAGCGTAGGTACATCACGGGGGAATTTTTGGATTGCAATGATAAAGGGATGATGATGATATGATGTGATGTAGATAAAATAATATGTTGTGCTTGTTGTTGTGCCCGGTAAAGAAGTTGCTCGTGAAACGCTTTTTTTTCCTCTTCGTGTAGTACGCATTGTTCTCAACGATCAGTCACGCAACATGCAGCCCTCGCGGTGAGCACACTGGGTGACTGTGAAGACTACAAACGAGAATTCCGAAGCGGGACGAACTCTAGACGGAGAGCAAGGGAGAGGAACATAAGAGGCCGACAAAACTAAAAAAACATATTCGCCCTGCTCATAAAAGCAACTGCTAATCACTTGTACTAATTGCCATCTAAATAGAAGATCTGGTTGTGAGAGGTGGTTCGTCGTGTATTTAGTCGTATAAATTAAAAGAGGAGGAGAGAGAGGGGGAGATGTATTTTTTCAAATTGCTGTCGCCTTTTATTATTTTTGTGCTGACCGAAATCATATCTTCATCTGATCATCATTATTATCCATTTACAATCTACAGTATGACAGAGAGAAGGTTAAGCAATTAAATCAAATATTTTTTGTATCAATTCCGTTTTAGCCGTTGACTAGTTTAAAACGAATTAGACGTGCAAGGCCGTATTTGCCAGGTTCACATTCCTCGATTCACGCGAATCGAAAAAAGACCTTAAATCTTTCAAATTCTTTCATAAATATTCAATTAAAAATGGGGAAAAAGAATTGAAACGAGGAGTACGTATCGTGAAATGAAAAGCACCCCAGAAGAATGCAAGAAGGAGTGGAGCACACTCGGGATTTTCAATTTGATTGGATTCTCCGTGGAAATTGGAAAAAGAATGGGAAAAAGTTGGTATTGTCAAATATTAATAAGCTGAGGACGCCAACTTCCTCAAGAATGGTGATATTTGATACTTGCTCCCGCAGACAAAGACGAAAAAGTCAGAGGAGAACGATGGAAAACCACAACCTCAGCACAAAAGCTACCTTTTCAATAATGGTGAAATAGATACCGACAAAAAAGAGAAAGAGAGAGCCATTGTTTTTTCTCAAACTTTGATAATATTCATAGGTTAATACCTCGAAAGACGCGCAATTAATGAATAAATGGATAACGACGGGGAAACTCATATTCTCGCCATATATAGCAATTTCCAGTAAACGAATCCTCGCAGTGTTTTAATAAGACACATTAAATACAAGGGGTATGAGGTAGTTAACATTTAGAAAAAAGTCACTCTTAAAAAGAAAGGCATCAACTATGATATGTGAATGAATAAGTCATGAAAATACAAAAAAATCTCTCTCTTTTCTCTGATCGTATCATCTTTGCACGATTTGGTAGCCACAAACTAATAAAAATCAGCCTCTGAATGGAATTGATGATGGAGTGGAGAGAAAGAAATAATGTGGGAAAGGTGAGCTAGTTGTTCGATTCTTTTTCCATCTCTCTATTGAAATAAGCAAACAAAGTTGGAATAGAGAGAGAAAGGGAGAGAGAGATGAATATTAAAAGAATCGATTTCCTTGTACTTTCTACCTTTTTCCTTTCTTCGTTTTTTCCGCCCTCTCCTTCTCTGCCCATATTCTTAAAATTGTTAAGCCAATATTAAGCTTTCGCTTCGAGCAGTTCATCATTCTAATACTGATCGTTTCGTATATACGCTTAATTCCTTTTAAAACCGGTAAAAGGCGGTGAGCAGCGGAGGAAAAAGAACGAGTTTATAGTTTTTTCTTGTACGTGGGGAAATGGAAAAAAGCACAACCGACGAGGAAAAAGGATGATATTTTAACATTAATATTATATACTCGCATACATTTGTGTTCATCATCTCCAATACATAAGCGAGAGATGAGGGAGGGGAAGAAAAAACCAAAATACAGAGAGAGATGTAAATATAGTTGGATGCTTTTTTACTCTTTTCTAGTCAGCAAAGTAATCAGTCAGTGGCATT
The DNA here is from genome assembly GCA_027743745.1 of Alloscopus bannaensis. Lineage (NCBI taxonomy): Eukaryota > Metazoa > Arthropoda > Collembola > Entomobryomorpha > Entomobryidae > Alloscopus > Alloscopus bannaensis. Next base: position 95,160 of record JAHZMW010004229.1, on the reverse strand, counting down.
TCAAGCTTCTGCCACAGTTTCCTCTTTCTCTCGCTTTCCCCATCAATTCTTCCTTTTTCCTCTTTTTTACCTCAACAGCTTACTAAGTGATTAGCCAGAAAACTTTTTAATTACACCAACAACAACAAAATTGGTGAAGGGAAAACGCAGAAAAAGGAGAGAAACAAGTTTTTCTCTTTTTTCGCTCCCTCTCTACCAAACTCTCTCTTTTTGCCAGGCTTCACATCAACCCGATCCGATCAACCCACTCAGCAGGCTCACCGTCACACTAATACCGCCTCAATAAAAGAGGAAGGAAAATCTGCTAAAAACAATTTGTCATTTTTTCTTATAAACCACCGTATCTGACATTGACACGAGATTCAAATTTCACTTTCTCTTCTCCTTCTCTTTTTCTCTAGTATAACTCTGATTTTTCCGATCCCCGCATGCACCCTCATTTTTACAAATTTTTTTAACGAAGAATACCAGCATATTTTAATCAGTAGCCCCCGGATGGCTACAAAGCGGAGGAAGTTGAATGTATTCCACTTCCCCAACACAATCGCCATGCGTATACAGACACACATTATACACTTAAAGGGATACATAATAGTATTATTTTGATGCCAGCCAGTATCAATTCTGACTCGAATTATGAAGAAAAATTATAACTGGTTGCGACAGGCAGAGCGAAGAGAAAAAGACTTTTAATTTTTTCCTCATCAAACTCAAGCAAAAGTTTATCAAACTTGTTACGACCATCCAACTGACAAACTATTGCAGGGATTCTTGTTTGATGAGAAAAGAATACACTCTGAGGTTGAGGCTTTTCTCTCTTCCTTCGAAGGGAAAACACCAAACAAGAGAGATGCTTTCTGAGAAAAGGAAATTAGCGGATGGAAAAGGAAACAAGCGTGAACTCTAAACAGATAGTTAAACTTTCTCCGACACAAAAAAAGCATTTCTCTCCTTCGCAGTTTGCAAGTTTCATCCCATACTCTCTTATTGTTGTTGCTGAGTCAAACTTTCTTTTTAAAGGATTTTCACAATAAACTAATACTAAGACCTTTCTAAAAAAATAATTTCTTTCTACAAAATTTCGAAAGAAAAAACTCACGTTTTGCGTCTACTATTCTTTTCGTCTTTGTGCTAATTTTTGAGAAACAAATGAGACGTTGAATTATCGGCATCGCATCACCACCATCGTCATCGCGTAACAAAAACTTAATCGCTTTTTCTCGGAACTTACTGATTCAAAGTTAATGCAAGGAAGTGGATTTTAAGAAACAAAAAAGGACACGTCTTACCGGCAGGATTATGATGACCTGTGTCATAATGGTAATCCCCATTCTCGAGTCGGTTCTTCTTCATCGACAGAAACTGGGCTTGGGCTGCCGCCGCTCCACCGCCGGAAGAGAGTGGTACTAACGGAACTGACGTTCGTTTTGGTGGACGACCAGGCCTGGAACTTCAAAAGTTTTAATAAATTTTTCCGAAATGTATCACAGAGCATACATGAGAGTTACATGTAATAGTCTGTAATGTTCCCTACAATTCTCCCGAATTTTTAATGGGAAACATAAAAAAAATGAGAGAGCGAGAGAAAGGTTGTAATTAGCATAAACAAATGGAGATAATTGAAAGGGAAATGGAGAAAGTCAGAGAAGCCTGGAAAAGTAAAAGAACATTTTTATGTGCAGAATTGAAAGTCAAGGATGGAGCCAAGTGTCCGCAAACACCTTTTCTCCATGAGAGTACAAAGAACAAAGTGAAAGAAAGAGAAATGACGAGGCCAGGGGAAAAAGGCAAATGAGGTTGTTGCACCAAACAGTTGGAGAGTGGTGAGGTGAAATGAAGAAAGTTAATTGAGTGCAATGGAGCCGACGGAGCGGCTCCTTACTAATCACAATGAGAAAAAAGAAGGGGAAGAGATAAAAAATCTTTTTTCTTCCCTCTTTCTCTTGTCTGTCTGCCTTGTGCTGAACTCCTATTTCGTGCATTCATTTCGTCTCTCTTTCCTCCGCTTTCATTACGTTTTACAGAAATAGTTTACATTATGCGTGTGCATCCACGTCGGCCTCTAACTCCCCACCTTATGCTCCATTTTCTCGCTCCCTGGGTATTCCCTGGGAGCATAATATTTAAAGAAGATGACTTGATGACTTTTTCTTCATTTCTTTTTGGCTTAGCGTTCACATCATTTTTGTTGCGACTTGCACCCATCTGCAACATGTTTTGCATTTTTATTCTCTCTCGTCTTCCATCTCGGAAAAAACTCCCTCGTCTCCACCAATCTATTCATAATTTCTCTTCTTTCTGTCTTTCTTTCTCCAGCATAATCATCCTCACCATGATCACCGCCAATGGAGAGAGAGAAAGCCTTACATATTTGAACTAATGCACTCTCATACTGCATTGTACCTCAACTCGAACAATCATCAGCATTTTTTTCTAAAAATTATATATATTAAATATCGGAGAGACGAGCACGTAAAAAGAATGAGAAATGAGAACAAAACTCGCACACACCGAATGAATGATGATGGTGGCAGACGTGGTGTGTGTGCTCATCGCGAATCGTTTCCTGATTGTGTAATCACCAAGCCACAGATGAGCACTTAGCTTAAAAAAGACAATGCTGTACGAAGAAAAATATGATGAAAAAATGGCTCAAACACAGGACGATGAGAGGGTAAACGAGAGTTTAACTTGTGCGGAGCTTTACTATATATCTTTCCATTTTCTCAATCTAATATTATTTCTACGTTTTCACGCTTCCTAAAAAAAAATTGTGGGCAACGTATTGAAATATATGCATTTTTTTATATCCCTTCCTCCTTTGCCACCAACAAAGTTACTCTTTTTTCCCTACTTTTACTTATTTTTAATGGTATTAAGAGCGAGAGAGAAGTAAAAACGCCTTGCGCTACTAATGAAATGCGTAAATACAGTATGCCGTCGTCGTAGGAAAGAGAAAAGCGAGAGAAAAAAGTGGAAATCGTGCCAGTGAATACAAAGTGGTCGACAAGATAGAACTCTGTGTTGATCGCTGTTGTGTGAGGAATAAAAGGAAAGTTTTTTGTTCAGCACGACGATGGCGAGAGTGAGAGAAAAAATACATGTATCTGTTTGAAATGAAGATTGACAGGATGCTCAGCTCAAAACGTTGAGACATCCATTAGTTGAAAATGTGCTCGCTTCGTACAAGATATACAGGGGGATAGTCTCCGAAAAAACTTGGATGAGGTTAATGTGGTTGCGTGTGTATGCGCTTCATTTTTATGGATGAAAGTAAAAAAAACAAAATCATACTTAACACAAAAATAATCAATATTAAAACTAGCCATGATTTTTTTGCCATGTGTTACATTTGTTTTTCACTTCCGCTCCTTGTCTTACGTTATTTAACTTTTAGTTCTAGACATTGTATTACGCAGGGATTACATAAGTGATAAGAATATTTGTAACTGTTGTACGCAATTTGATTGGAAAATTGTTTTATCCCTTGAAGGCGAGATTAGCGTGGTTTTTTAAACAAAAATATGGGGAAATTTTGCAGAGGATATTAGCATGATTACTGGATTTGTGTATTCCTTGTGTTTCTATCTCGTACTGATTTCTTGTGCAGTTCTAACTTCTCTCTCTTTTGTTTTCATTGTAACAACATTATGACAGCAGGAAACCGGATAGAAGATGGAAAAGAAAGAAAACTCTCTCTCTCTCTGTGAGATGAAATAGAGGAAAGGGAAAAACAAAACATCAAACGCCACACACGTTCCTTACGGCTCCACAAAGTTTTTCAATTAGGCAAATAAAGGTGGAGGTTGGAAAGCGTTTTTTCTCTAATTTTCTCTCTGGCGTTTGCTTCCTCTCTGCCTTTCTTTCTGGTGAGACTTGGAACTCTTTGCAATGCCTACGCGAGAAAGGGAAGTACACACATCTCACAGAACTAAGGCTTTTTAGTTATTAGAAAATGCAGACAGTCTTGAAAATTATGAGATGTAGACCACCACAGATACACATGTACAACGCATACATGCTCACACCGTCATTCTCATTTCGGCGCACATTTCCCATCTGCTCTCTCTCCGAAAGAAAAGCCACAATAAAAGGCTGCTCTCACAGCTTTCTCGATTGGCATCGCTGAAAGAGAGAAAGTTAAAAAGTTATGTGTTATTGTAGGTGTGTGTAAGGATAGACCGGAAAATGTTCCCCATTCTCGCCGACTTTTCTCCCTCAGAGAAACCGTACACCTTTACCGAATATTAAATATCTTATGACTTGGGATTCGCAATTAAGTAGCAAAATTAATTTGAGCCTGGTGCACACACACCACCACCTCCAACATCTTTCTTGCACAAAAACTGTGAGGAAATATATTTGTACATAAAATGAAAGTCACTGCGCCCCAACTCTTATGACGGGGGTACGACTGCTGGAAAAAAGAACTTGTCGAGACTTCAAATGGAATCGGGGATGGTTTTGTAAACTTGGCTCGTTTCTCTCCGCTCCTCTCATTCTCGAATTCTATTATAATCTCCTAAGTTGCTCATCTGATCTCTTTTCACTTTCATATTCAAAACAAAGAAGAATTCTGTATGGTTGTGTGTGTATGTCTTGGATCTCCCCTCTGCCTTTTCTGTGTAATGACTAATATTGAATTTTATTTGTTGCTTGTGCTCTCACTACCAAGGAAAATGTGAGTATTTCACATGAAGACACAAATGGGTTTACATGACAGTAGTGAAGGTTGTAGCTGAGAAGGAAATGTGGGTGATTGGAGATACACAAGGAAAAAGAGCACACTTCCAGAGACAGTGTGAGACAACATTACCCTCATTTGTTATTATTTGTGAAAATTGAGAGAAAACAATGGGAGAGTGAGTTCTCGGTGCGGAAATATACATAAGCAGAGTGTTGTAGCTCTTGTGCTCTTATCATTTTACTAATTCATAAAATCCCAATCCCCGTTCTAACCAATATATAAAGAAAAGAGAGAGAAGAGAGAGATGAAAGCAAAGCAGTTATTACTTCTTGGTTCATTTCTCTTAATGAGATGCATAATAATACGGGGGTAAGGGTGTGTGAGACGATGACGACAACGATCTTTCTACTCTGCTTATAGAATAGAGAAAGCATGGTAAATTGAATTATATGACTTTACGTTTTTTCCTTTTTCATTAATTTTCCTACGGAAATATGAGAGGTGAAATAGTGGGATGAGAAAAGCGGCAAAAAATTAAGATCACTTTTCCTCTTTTTGTTCGCTTAATATTTTCTTCTTTTTACAAGCTAATTTTTTTATAAGAATGCCCTCCGGAATTCAAAACCAATGAATGATAATAATATTTCTAAATATATTTTTTAAACTGAACTATTTTTTTCGTCAACGAAATATGTAGCATTGACAATTACTTTCGTTGTGATAGTCCTTTAAAAATATATAGGCATACAGAATACCTCTAGTGAGGGAGCATTGTGACAAAGAAGAGCTTAATCATAATCGTCGAATAATGTCATCGCCACCGCCACCACTCATCGACATTTCACCATGAAACAAAAGATGAGCTGAGCGTGCCCTTAATGAAATTTTCTCTTTTTTCTCTGACGACATTAACATTGCTAAAAATAAAAAAGACGTGATAACGACGAGAATAGAGAATCTCATTCGCGGAACACTTATTCTCTGCTAATGTGATTGCATTTACCATCATCATCAGCACTTCATATTCCACATGGAACGCAGATTGAAATGTCAAATTTCACTAGTCTCATGCTTTCTCTTTGACTAACTACATATGTGTAAATTATTAACGAAAAGTATAGCATCACCATTTTTAAAACCAGCACACTGTATAAATACAAATGTGTGTACACTGTCATCGTCCATGGATATGCGAGTGAAAATAATAGCAATACTTTTGTATTCACACATCACAAAACTGATTCTTTTGTATGTGTGACGGCATGGTTGGTGACTTTCCTTCCCTTTGCATCATAATGCTGACATTTTCCCGAACAAATGTCCTAATTCTCCCACATCACCAATCCTCCAGGGACACATTTTCCACTTCTTCCCACTTCACCAATCCCCCTGTCTATTTTCGCAGACACAAAAATTGTTCACATTCATCTTCTGAAGTATTTCAGAAACTAGTTTAGCATAAGTTAAAGAAGCCGAGTGAATCAATGTGTGCACTTATTGTGCTCATTTTGCCATCAAAATATACCCAACAATCAAAAAGGGTTGTTTTAGCAACTATACGCTCTCCAGCTGAAAAAGAAGACATAAAATCAGGAGTGACCAACATTCGGGCTGACTACCTGTTGACTCATATATCCACACAGCGGAGTACATTATAGGAGGTTAAAGAGGGCATCTCCAAATTGCTGATAAAGACTCATCTTATCTCAGGAAGGAGCAGCGAAGAGTGGAGTACTTATATAATATGGGGAAGAAGGGCGATGATTTTGAGAGAGAGAGAGGGGACAGTGTATCTTTCTCGCGAGAGTGGATTTCAGAACGAAATAAGAGGATCTCTATTGACACGAAAAGCCGGGAGGCCACTTTACGGAATCACGGTCAGTGTGAGATGGAAGAGAGAGTGAGCGAGCACAAGAAGTCGATTACGTGCGAACAAGGGAGACTCACAGATGTTTCACCCTTTTCTTCTCGACCTCTCTCTCTTCACCATTATCCCCACTTCATCGTTTTTTGTTGTCCTTATCACTTTTGGCGACTGGAAACAAGCTTATCTCACTCAACCAGAGTGAGAGTCGTCAACAAGTGAAATGCACGCGCACGCAACAACTCAACGGGTTGCGTAACAAAAAAAATCGTTTTCTACAAATTCCCATGAAACTTGCAAATTGGAGGTGGAATCACCCACAATTTTTTATAATGGTTTTTTTATTTTAGCTACGAAGCCAGGTTGGAGTAATTACATGCATTTTGCTTCCATTGTAGTTTCTTTGTAGTTAAGAAAACCCAGTTACAGAGCCAACGAAGAGTGTACAGCGGCATAAGACAGAACACGACAAAATGAGTTAAAGATTGTGCAATTCTCCCGAAAAGAAATGCGGGATCTGCCGTAAAAGCTGCGATCCGATTGACTGACTCTATTCCTAATTTGCCTGTGGGTTGTAGTGGATAATTCCGTGGAATTTCTCGTTTCCTTTTTATCTCAACCACGATTGGCATTTAGCGCTTTACAAAAGACACTGGAGGATGGAAAATGAGGACATAAAACACAACAGATCAAGAGACGGTGAAACTGAAGGATGTGGATTGGGAAGAGAAAAAAGGGGAAAAAGACAACGATGACGGTGACGGAGATGGGAAAAATGTACTTTTTCAACGAGGATGAGAGAGCGACGGCAAAGTTTTCTCAAGATACTAATCTGTTTTGACAATTCCGCTCATTTCCAACAGGCATGAATACTAATGGCTATCAGAATTAACCCGGAAGCCATTTCTCCTCTTGTTCTTTCTCTCCTTTGCTCGCCTATCCTTGTTTTCTCTATTCTTAAAAGCAACACACTTAAAGGTTACGATCACAATATAACGAGAGAAGAGAGAGAGAGAGAGCAGAACAATACCTTTGGCATGATTCTGTGTCTGTTTTTCTACTCATAAAAGATACGCTACATTCCCATCGATTTTGATGGCGACGTTGACGATGATGATGTACCTTTCAAGCACTTCATTTCTATTCAGCACATTAGACTAGTGTTATTATGGTTACTCTCGTGTCTCGTGATGTCCTTATATTTGCATATTTTCGACGAGAAAAACTCCGATCCTCCTCAAGTCAGAAAAGTACGAAGAGCTTTTTCAAGATATGACTTTTGTTGAGAGCACTAAGAATAAAATTTGTTGAGCTCTTAATTTCATTCGGGATTTTTCAACGGATAATGGCTCCGTGAGTGGTCATCGGCAATGTTTTCCTTCCTTTTTTGTTGAGAAAATATGCACTTTATATAAAAGGGAAGAGGTGCTTATTCACAAATAATGGAGAAAGCATTTACGTTATAATTACCTTGAAGTGAAAGCAACCAAAAGAGAGAAACAATGCCAATGATTTTCACCACCGGATTAACCACTGTAATTAATGTGTGCATACAACGTAAGGTTAAACGGATTGCTGTTTTTTAGAACTCGAAAGAGGAAAAGAAATTTTTAATGACTTTTGTTAAGATACAGTTATCACACAATTTTCTCCACCGAGAGTGGCGGTAGAATAGGTGTAGAGGAGTGGAATTATGTGGACATGTGCACTCACACATTTTCATTCAACTTTGTGTACGTGTGTGGAGATCAACAAGACACTATATGTACTGGTACTGAAATTGAGAACCGAATCCTGGAAACCATTCGCATAAGCCTTTTTCTTTCCTTCCCCCGCTCTCCTTAATATCCAAATATATTATTGCTCATTCCGACTGTGTACAACAAAATATGTAAGAAAACATGTCAAATTCGACGAGTGAGTAGGTGTGAGCCGAAACCATCGGATTGAACTTCAAGGAAGCTAATGAAAGTGAGCAAATATACATAGAAGTGTGATGGAATAGAAATTTCCTCCTTTATATATACCTTTACACAGTACAGTTTATAAACGTGTATTAGAAATGAACATAATACGTATATCTGCGCGAGTGTACATACATTACACAAAAAAGAAATGGGATGTACAATATTATGCATACATGTATTACATGTATACTATGGAAGACAGTGTGTAATATGATGTGTGCACCCTTCTTGCGACTACATCAACACACGACGGATCATCTCATCAGAGAGAGAAGCAAGCCTGAAAAAAGCTTCAACCCGCAGCATGCACACGCAACGCTCTACGGGAGCAAGTAAAGCATACCAGATTAAACTCTCGTCCTGGGGGAATGAAGAAATAATCGCAAAATGCCATTTTATCTCTTCACTCTCTCATTTTCTCTCTTTTCTTTTCTCTTCTTCACTCGGTTTCTTTTTTAGTTTTGTGTCAGAAATTGGGAAGCAGAAAGGAAAAAAAGACTGTAGAGTACAAGAAAAAAGTTTTTTTAAAGGTTGAAGAAGAAAAAAATGTTCATAGCCGGTTCTCTCAGGCTCCGTGTGTATTCATTCCGTTGCTTCTGGCTCATCTCAGAAAAAAGCAATGTGTTTATTGTGTTTATATGGACTCCATTATTCTTTGTCCTCAAGTTACTCAAATGCAAATTTTCGGTTGGGTAACAAAAAAAATTGGGAAACGAGAAAAAAAATCTTCATGAATGAGAATCATGCGAATAGCAGCAGAGCTCAGTCATTCTCATCATCGTCGTCATCATTGAGGCTTTCTCACACGACACGACACAAAATATATTAAAAGAAATCCTCAACAACGGACCACAACACAACAGATGTATATTGTGTGTGCACGCTATTCCAATCTTTGTTGTCATGAGCGCGATGGCAAGAACAAAAAAGTCATGAAAAATCTTATTTTTTATCCATAGTCCTTAGTGTAAAAGGAGAGAATGGAATGAATATGAATACCAGATTCTTTTTTTCGTCACAGAATTTGTCACTTTCGGATTTCCAATTTGGAGGATTTCACACAGGACAACAAAAAATCTCACGGAATCTGGTGTGTTCTCCCTGGAAACTGCGAAGAAATTACATGTATTTCAAACGCCATAATATTGCACTCCAATGAATATTTAATAGATGACCAAAAGAAGTTTGCCGTGTTACCGTGTTTCTTGCCGCCGAACAAACCCTTTCTTTCTCAAAAAGATCATAATATTCATTAAGATTGTATTCGATACGGTGGCATGAGTCCACGTTATTACAATTTTTTTTATAGAGAGCAGATTTGGAAAAGTCATTCCAATTTTTTAACAGCAGCAATTTCACCATATTTTTTTGTACATTCTCTCTCTTCGAAATGTATGGAAACACTTTCCGCTTCAAGAGAAAGAAACTCCACAAGGAGAAATAAGCAGGGAAAAAAGCAATCAGCTTGAAATGGATTTTGTATGGGTAAAGAAGAAGGAGAAAGAAAGAATAAGAACGTCGCAGTGGAGGAAAAAATATGTATCTCAACTTTTACACCATTTTCTCTCTTTTCTACTTCTCGTCTGTAGAGATCGCACGCTGTGTTTATTTTAGAAAATTCACATTACATTATGCACACGAAATGAAGCATCGCAAATAGCCATTTTCCATTTGTAATAACATTCAGTCATCCACGCAAATACGACTATAAAGTTAACAAGCTTATGCATAGCTAAGCGAGAGAGCGAGGATAGTACTCGCAATTGATGCACGCAAACTAAAGTGAATCGCCGTACACAAACTACTTCATAGAGTCAAGCCGCGTCTTCGTCGTAATCGTGGTGTTTTTTTTATTTCGCCTTCTTCTCAAGCTCTTTTAACCTTTTGCATTGAGCCCACAATATTTTTTCCTTGTATGCCTCATGTTCTCTGTAATCGAGTATGAAGTTTGTATGCACATTTTTGATTACCTGTGTAATACGTTCGAGATGGAGAACAAGGCACATTTTTTGTGTTTGTATTTTCAGCAATGATGATTAACATGATGATGATGTTTTTGCCTCTGCTTGCCCATATCCTGTTTTTATTATCAACCCTTCATCATCATCATTTAGTCGTGTGCGTTATCTTTCCAATTGGTTCCCCTCTTCCAAACCACAATGAGGATTACGCTTTTTTCAGAGAGATAGTCATAGATTTGCATTCGAGATGAGGACAACTTCACATTATTGATTATCCGAGCGTTTGTATTTTTTTACTCTTCAAGTGAACATGTTCATAAGAAATAAGAGCCATGTTTTCGTCACCAGGTTGAGTGAAGCGCTGTAAATTTGCATGTGTTACATATGCAAATTAGGAGACATGCAACTTGTTACTTGACACTTTTCCATTATGAACACACACACACAGAGAAAAAAGTGAGATAGTCACAAAACAGTATACATAAAGTTTTTCTTGTTAATTCCCGGAATGAACACAACGACGGAGCACATAAAGGAGTAGAAGAGCGATTGAAAAAACATTGCTCTTTCGTCATGCTAATTTATGCGTTTTCCTAATTGAAATGCGGGCATACGGAGAAATCAACATGTGTCCCTCTACCTGTGATAGGAACGATGATCATCATCATCGCGTTTATCGTGTAAACCTCTAATTTCGTTTGGTAAAATCGCTTTAATTCCATATATCATCGTCGTCGTGGGCAAATAAGCCTTCTGGTAATGAAACAACAATTGGGCGAGTACAATTACAGGAGAAAAACATTCTGGTTTTCCTCTCTCTCTTTCTCTCTCTCGCCTAGACAATTTACAATATTTCGTTTGGAAAGAAATTACATGGAAATTACAGTGAAACCGAAAATGCAACCGGAATCTAGGAAAGACCAGATTGGAATGTGAATGAGGGTGCAGACAGGAAAGTGTGTGGGTACATAGAGACGTTAGTGCACCATTACTTCTCTCCCTCTATTTCAAATTAGTTTCCTTCGTATTCGAGAGAGATAAAGTTCTCTCACCGAACACAATTATCCTATTGAAGGAGAGTAGAAAAACCTCAAGTTTGAGCAGAGAAAGAGAAAAAATGATCCATTGCATCGCACACGCAGACAGCGTAGCTCTACCTCTAAAACTGAGTGAATTGGCAAAGAGTAGAGACGTGGTGTGGGCACACTTGGTATTCTCTTTTAGAGCTAGAGGTACTCTGGAAGTTTGATAAAAAGGCTTCGAGTATGCAATAAATTTGTTGACGCAAGAATTGGGTTTTCATAGTAAATGATGATGATCGAGAGAGACGACGATACGCATGAAGTTGAGCGTACGAGACCTCTACCATCATTTATACATACATGATATTGTGTGTCTGCTTTCTTTTCGTATTTTGACCCTGTTACACTTCTCCACTTGAACAATCACAAATGCCTGGATTCACAAAACATTGTAATAAAAATATATCATAAAGGACAGAGAGAGAGAGTTCAAGATGAGAAACAAAAAGGCAATCCCCCATCAGGCAATAATAATCATGTTTCATTCCAATGATGATGATCATCAAACAGCATAGTCCTCATATTATCATGATTGTTATTATTATTACGACTAAAACTATTACATACGATTATCATTATTATATTTTTTTACCCTTGTCTCTCTCTCTCTGATGCTCTCGAATTCTTGTTCAGTTTGGCTCGCTCTTTTGAAAATAATTAGAGTTATTAGCAATTTGAAGGATTATTCGGACAAAATAAGATGAAACGTTTTTATGTGTTAGATAAATCTACCCTTCCACCAGAGAGAAACACATGTACTCCTTAACTCATCATCCAGGGGTATCATATCCTTTCGGAAGAACACAAAAAGGATCCCACCTGCCCCTTTCCCTAACATTTAAGAGCGAGAGGGGGCATTCGAAAAGAGTGCAGAGAGAGTGAGAGATTGAGCGGATTAAAGGAACTACAATGAATGAATACTAATACCATCAATAAGTGAGATAAATGGTTGGATAGTTGGGATGAGCACGATGAAAATGATTATGACGGCGAGAGAAGAAAGATGCAAGTTTATGTGAGAATAGACAACAGGAGGATTGACCACGATACACAACTGACAGTCGACACTGGAACAACGCTCACGATTTCGTCTCTCTCTCAATAAAAAGTAATGTAAACTTGGATAGAAAAGTTGTTCAGAGAAAGATCGTGCAAGAAAATCCGCACACAAACAAAACTAGGGTGCAAATGGAACACGGATATATGCATGTACAAGAGTAGATCTGGACTGGAATGTGTGTAGGCACACAAGAAACCGGGGGCACAATATTAGTAAATGAAAAAAGGTGGTGGTAAATTTTACAACAGAGATTCATATATTTCTTGTGCTAAACTCTATGTGTGTCGAGCCCATATTTTTCAAGGCAATTTCAATCATTAAAAGGGACGAAACCGGGATGATCATGATGATGGTGAACTCGCTCTGAAAAGTCATTCTCACTCTAGAAAAAACGATTTAACCCTTGGACCACAACCATTACACTACCGGCAAAAAAACCACCGACTTCACTATGAGGACGACGACGAATGAATAAAATGCAATAATAATGCTGTATTAACTCGATATCTCTTCTCGAGAGATATATCTCTCTTGTTTTCCATTTCTTGTGTAATAAGTGAAAGAAATAAGTGGTTACCATTATTCGCTCTTTGTGGTATACACATATATTAAAGAATAAACAAATGAGTGTATAGTTTACAATTGTCTTCAATTCTCTCTCAGAGAGGCGAGCGTTATTATTATATTTTTCTGTTTTTTTTTTGATCCGCCTTTAAAAAGAAGGGCAGGCTCACAAGGCAGATCCATTCTTTGAGTCTAATCGAAAATTACTGTAATCATTCATGAAGAGCTGAAATTTTTTCACTACCTTGATGATACGTTTCACAAAACGGCCAGCCTGCCTCCTTTTCATTCCCACTCCAACAAATAGCTCAGAGTTGAGTAAGAAGTTTAACAAAGTCAACTCTCTTTCTCTCTCTCTCGCTCTCCTCAAAGAGAAACAGGAGTGAGCCCACTTCGAACGTGAAGAGATGGGGTAGAAAAATCCTTTAAAAAACTTTTCATTTCAGCTTAAATCATGGTTTTTCCTCAAAGAGAGAGAGAGATGTGTGCCCAAAGAGAGGACGAGTGAGGGAGAAGAATGTTATCCTGATGTTGATAACATGATGCGTCGACCACCACTTCTCGTGTGCCCATTGTTCTTGTTCAACACCAGTAATCACAATAACTGAACAATAATAAATACAATAGAGAGAGAATCATAGCAGAAAACAACGTTCTCTCCCTCTCTTCAAAGGAGAACAGCCTTCTTTTTTAACCATTTCTTCGTCGAGGTGGTGGTTGCAGTAATACAATGGAATCACACAAAACACTTCTTTCCTCATATAAATTCTCTCTCCCATCCATTATTATCCCATCAGAGAAAACTGCCCAAAAAAGAAAACGTTGCAATCACAGGTGAATTAACCAAGAACACAGAGAGAAGAAAAACGCTAGGCAAATGATTACACAGAGAAATCCTCTTTCTGTTCGTATGTGTAAGAAAACAAGTGTGTACATGTGTACCAGAGATCTGTAATTGTAATCCCAGAAACTAATTTACGTGTTTATACACCCCCTTTTTTCCTTTATTTACCACTAGACCAATCACCCACAAATCAGCGAGTGACACTTTGCATCCACCCACTAAATGAGTGTCCCCCATTTTCAATTGCTTTTATGATGCCTTCTTTTACACCACAATACTCTTCCCTTGTCTGTACCCTAATCTTCGCTTTGGCATCTTTGCAACAGAATCTACTTTTGAGTAAAAGGAGTCCCCTAGTTTCTGGCCTCGTTGGCCTTACGAGCACTACTGTGCAGTAAGTCAATGAGCCATAAAAATTTCAAGAAGCGAGCAATCTCATCGTCATCATGATTCACTTTAAATGCACCCGCGTGTACCTATTGTTCTCTACGTGGTGAAGCGGAGCTCAAACTGAACATTATTTTTGCACTCATAATTGTTGGTTGATTACAAATTTTGTTAAAACACTACTCAATTATTTTTTTTTTAAAATTAATATATCCAATTCCAATGCGTAACAGATATTTTTTCGCCGCTTTCTAAGTATATTTAAAAATAAAATACAAAGTCGTTTCAATTCAACGCAACGAGAAGTCAGAGCAGCAAAGCTCAGAGCACTTTGTGAATTTGTCCTCTGGCAAAAGCAGCACAACCGTGTGCACACTCTTGGTGCTTCCATATTCTGTGCTGCGTAATAGTAATATGCTTATCCAACATAATAAATGGCTTGTTTCCTCAAACATGAGTTTCCACCCACAACTCATTAATTTCACATATTAACTACCCCCCACACACGAATTAATGAGCCACTCTCTCTCACCGCAATATAATATTTTTATACACAAGCCCATTCCATACACGGCAAATATTCCGATGAAATTAAAAAGGGATACTTAATAATCGTGTGCCAAATGAAGAATACATGATTTCTTTCTCGACCGTGGTTGGTCGTCGTGGTGAAGAGCAGTTTGTTTTCTCAACTTGACGATTGGTCAGTGACGGAGTGAGGGCAGCATACATTTAGATGAATGAGTGACATAAATTGTGTTCACAAACCAACCGACGAGGAACAGGACTGATTTTAAAAAAAATTGTGAAGAGCCTATTCTCTCACACAACTTTCAGCTAAATAGGATAACAAGTGTTTATCATGCATTTAAATGATCCTTGATGTTCCGTCGTTCAACTTGGTCAACGTGTTGAATTATGTATCTTGAAGGGAAACAAATAAAGAGAGAGAGAGAGAGAGAGAGAGAGAGAGAGAGAGAGAGAGAGAGCGTTGTTGTTGTAATGTGAATTGGACAGGGTAATAGCGGCACTATAAAAACGCTGTCTTCCCTCCTACAGGTTTTTTATATCTTTGAAATTGACGATGATTGCCGACACAACAGAAAGAGGCACCAAGAGATAGCCAATCGTACAGATAAATCTTTGATATCCCACAAAGAAGAGAAGCATAAATTGTTGCAATGAATGTCCTCTCACGACATCGAAGACATGGATTGGATATCACCAAGTAATCATCCCAACCGCAAGCTCTCCTTTAAAAAACGAGACCGGACACAGAGAGTCACAGAGGACAATGGAAGTTGAAGGTAATGCTGTTTTGAGAGAAGAAAAGAAAATCTCTTCGTTTCCAAAGAGCCAATCAGATTAGCGGAAAAAAAGAGTGGATTGTGTTTGACACATAGCGTATCTGCATATAGTGCAGAATACATGGAGATTTTGAAAAAAAATGTCTTCTCTTTATACAATTTTATTTATCCCTGTTTTCTGTATTTCTTTCCAAGGTCATCGCCATGCAAGAGTGGAATGGACGACACAATAGGATTTTATGATAATAAAAGGTGTACTCCACGATGATGATGCTGATACTGCTCGCTTACACTATTCCCTCAGTATTTGTTGGAAGTATCTCTCTCTGCGTCATTATTTTCATCATCAATGTGTGTGGAGAGAGAGAAGAAAAAAGCAATTTGACCAGTTGAGACGAGTCCTCCTCAGTGAGGAAAGAAACTCTTTTTCTAGGACTCGTGTTTTGTGAACGAGTCAGGCCGAGAGATCCATTAAAACATTCCATTTTATTTTTTAATGCATGCATAAATCCCAAAACGAAAATTACAGCACACCAGTCGAAAGTCTGAAATGCGTCTGTATACTAATATGACTCCATTTGAGTGCATTTCGCCACACACTCTCCTCGCGCACACACACGTACCTGTTCACAACGACGAAAGATTTCTAAGCACCTCTCGCCAAAAGCAATGAATATGATGAATCAATGATGACGCTGAGCATGTTCATGATGGATGGATACGAGTGACGGTGAGAAGACTGGATGGAGATGTATTTGGTAGTGTTCGCCACGACAAGAGAGAAAAACTCTTATTCGCCATTTATCTCCAATATTATAACGAAAATGTGAGCAAGTTTTCAGCTTGAAGGCGATACATGCAAAAGTGGAGATGTGAGCGTGTGTGTGGGTATTGTTCTGTGGTGCACACAGACGAGAGCAACAGGACGACGTTTTCCTTCGAGTCCAAAAGGAGAATGTGATGATGAGGAGCAGGCATGTGGTTGCCACAGGCGACAATTTCCCATGCACCACCACCACCGATGTCTACTTTTCTCGTCATGTCCACCTTCGCCAATGGCCACTGGGTAGGATTTCAAGAAAACTACGGTGAACTCTGAGACACCAAGACGTAGGGATCAGAAACAATAGGAATCGTCAAAGGGGAAGGAGGCGACGAATAGTGGACGGGGAAAACGGATGAGCCGTGCCCCTCTTTTGGTTAAAAGAAAAACGACAAGGTTACCACCTAACATGTATTTTTTGCAGCGCTTTCATCTGCAACTCAGAGAAAGAAAGGAGAGTAGATAAAAATTGAAAAAAAACAATTTCGGGCCTGTGAGCAACACCTGTAGAGGAGAGAAACATTTTTCAACCACTTTGCAGCCTGTCCTTCTCATGCCAACTCTAATAATATGGCATTGCGGCGAGATGGAAAAAGCAAGAAAAACCAGTCACTCAAAAAAATTGGTGCAGAAATAAATACGAGAGAGGAAAAGTAAGTTACTAGTAAATCATACAAAGTGTCTCATCAAAAAATCCGCACTCATCATCTCTCTCCTTGAGTCTTTGTTGTGTACCGTTTTCATTGTTTTTTGGGGCGGCCGTCACAAATCTCTGTTTCAGTGGCAAACTTGAGGGGATGAAAACTCGAAGGGAGATTGTCGATGGCCTCACACAATAATGGCATTCTGTGGTGACTTGTGGAATTTTCAGCGACGGCGATCATCAGCACGATGATGATCGCTCTGGTTGTGTGTGTGGATTTCCATTATGGCGAATACACAAGACAAACTCAAACACACACGAGAATGAGCTTTGTAGTTTATTGGTTTTCATGCTGGCATGTGGGATGCATATTAATAGGACTTTGTGGTCCCTCAAACTGTGTGTGCACGACATGGAGAGCAAATTCTGTGGTTAAAATCTGTTGAATGTTTGCTTCTCTTTAGGTGAGAAAGGATAAGTTGAGAGTAAGGGGCTCACACAATATCCCAATTTTGTTTCTCATGTGGTACACATTATCATGGAATCCAGACAATATGGTCGTGGGGAGTGAGAGATTTGAGAGATGTGTGCGTATCCTTTTTGGCCTGTGAGTGAATTCGAGTTGGTCGATGATAATGGGCAGTTACAGCGGATATGATGATGTGGTACGAGGGAATGAATGACAGGTTGTTGGACAACTTACCAAATCAACTTATTGCACACACGGACCGCGTGTTCTATCTACTCCATGTGTGTGGATGAAACTCACACAAATGGTTACGTATCAATCCATTACTTTCGGACACAAAGCTGCCTCATGGAATGAGCATGTCTGTCTTTGTCCGTCGAAACTGAGTTTTGTGAATACTATCACGTAGAAAACATTGCTATATAAATGGAAACCGGGTCTAGATGTCCTTTGGCGTGTCAACCTTCATTCCGACTTTAGGAGTCTTAAAACACTCACCTGACTTCATAAATCGTAAATGCCTACGTTGAAACTTCTATGGAACATTGTTTCACTAATCCTTCTTCTGCCCGAGTCTGCTGAAGTACTCAAAGGTTATTTATCTTATGAATCGCAGTAATATTACTGTCTGATACCTTTTAAGATCATTTACCAATGGTTTATTTATATGCGGCGAAATTCCATTATGAGCTCGTACATCCCTATCATTTTTCCCATTCCGTTACGTGTTTTAAGAAAATAATAGGATTGCTCCTTGACGTGGCCCTCATCCTCTGCCATATTGTGCAAAGACGATTATCATCATCATCATCGTGATGTAGTTTTTGAGTGCAACCACGAATCAAGAAACAAAGAAGAGTGGCAGTCGAAAAAAGGGGAAAAAATATGGGGAAAAATTTCTATGAATTCCATTTGCACAAGGAATATCTCATTTTTTTCATTCTCATTTTTGTAGTAAACGCCTAACAACTATCCCTGTTCTCTAGGTTTTCTTACAAGAAAAAATGAAACAAGTTATTATTATAGTTTTGCGTGTAGCCTCTATTCAAATTAGGCTTTTACCTAAAATGGCTCGAAACGAGGAAAACTCTGAACGCAAAAAACTGTGTTTTTACATGCCCATTTCTTCAACTCACACTATTCAACAGTTTAAAAAAATGCTTCACCTCACAAAAAGACAATGTTCAAACGATCCACCCTGAATGGCGAACATTGTTGTGCTTTCGTGTGAAATATGAAATCCATATTTACAACGTGATCATGATAATGCGTGAAATGTGGTGAACAAGACTGTAATTTATATCACAGACTGAATTGACTCATGAAATACGTATCACGCTGTTCAAATGAAAAAGAAACCATGAATCTTCCCCTTTGCTGTGGCATCACTCGCCCTGTCCATCAATTTCAATTGAGTGCTACAATTTCTTTTTTTCTTTAACCAACACGACCGCTAACATCCTGCTGACCTAAGGTCAAGTAAGGTACTCTCAAAAATTGTAGCAGTGCTCTGTCAAGAAACACACTGTTTTCAATAACTTGACACAATGCGAAAAGAGACTATGATGGAGCAAATCAAATTTCGAAAAGTTCAGCACTTCATGGCTTCGAAACGAATCTCAAACTCACAGTCCCATTTTGAAAGGGTTTCAGCACACACATTATTCTCTGTAAATTACAGACCCACAAACCATTTACAATCGTTTGTGTCCGCCCTGTACACATCTAGGTATGAATATATTAAAACCCATATTCCCAAAGTATATTAGGCATGTCCGTCATGAAATTATAATTTACACAAAAAATGGTACATGTGGTCACACAAAGTTTTTTTCTCGCTCTTTCACTCTCGCATCGTATTACAACACGCATAAAACCATGATTACTATTATTACGACTAATTCACAATTGTTTTGTTGCCCGTGAACATTAACTAAACTTGTCGTATGTCCGTCTTTCAACTCGAAATGCAGTCTCCGTTTCTAGCTCTTTTTTCTCATCGAGACGCAAAAAGAGAGTTGATTGTGTTACAAAGAGATTGAGTGGAAAAGGAAAAAAAATGTAAAAAATACATTAGCATATCAACATCCTCGTACTATCTAAAGATGGGCATATATATATATATATATATGTTATTGATTTTTACTTTTCTGCCAAGCACAAGAAACAACACTGTCATCATGAGTGTAAGAAAGATGATGATGTGAGGTTTTTTGCACAACGTTCCTTTTTTCTATTGCTCTAATACTTTGTGAGCTAAATAATATTCCTCTGCAGCATGGAAATGGAAGCCTTAAGCCTCTCGGTAAACAATAATGCGTCTTTACAAGAAGATGATGAGCGACTCGACGACCACTACATGGGGAACGGGTTATTATACCCTGTTGTGCTTCCCTGAACACTCGTTTGCACTGCTTCGGGCTGCAGCAGAGCCCAAGTGAATCATGCATGACGCACCACAACTCTAATAAATGAGAGAGAGATGTGCAAAATTGTACAGAAACGCGTTTTGAGCACATCACATATTATTTTGTGGTCATTAATAAGCTGAAAATATAGACCTCTCTCGGTACACCACCATTTTTATGGGGACGAGTGTGCTAATCTGTGTGACATCATGACTGACGGTTGTAAACATGAGATGAAAATTTTGGTGAAATCATCAGCTCAAGTCTGTGTCCCTGTCGTCGTCTTGAGTAACATCAAGTCCACGTGTGACGGGTAATGAACAACATATTATCACACTCAAGTCAGCGCCAAACATTTATCTCGAATTATGTGAGACAGAGGACCGGAGGCGTCGAAATTGTGACATTTTCTCTAGAGAGCTAAATAATTGCCGTTACGAGAACATAGTTTGCACGCGTAGCAGTCAATTAACGAGGAGTTGAAATCGATCACTGTGCTGCCTCGATGGACGCTACATGTCGAAAAGGATGCGAGAGAAAGCATACCGTATATTTTTGTCTAATGCTCAGATTCCTTTGTTACCTGAACATAGTCAGAGCGCATTGTTGTCTCTCATGTGCATCGATTTTCTTTTCAAATGTATATTGCACGAGCAAACAGGAGCAAGTTTATTGGAAAACCGTATAGAGAGGAAAAAGACCACACGTATAATGTTTCAAAGATTTATACATTTCCTCACTTCAATTTCTCCTCCTTTTTAAAAGGAGAACCGGAGAAAGAAAAATTGACTCTGAGCTGCATAATATCTGGTTTCCCGAACCGAGCCATAATTCTCTCTCTCACCAGATTTACCAATGTGTGAGAAGTGAAGCTAGCTTTTTTCTGATTTAAAAAATGCATGCTTCGCTGCACTTTCAAATCATGTATACACATACTCTATCTCTCTGTGATACACACATTGGAACATGCAACTTGACGCTCGGAACGGTGTTTGCATGCTTCGGGCAGCCACTTTCGATTTTGAAGGGGTCTCTCTGTCTCTCCATGAAAACAGCGAGTTGACTCAAATCATAAATGGAATGCAAAACAATTTGGCTTGTGTCAACTCGCCGAGAATCCATTTTTCATCTGCTCCCAACAACTCCACATTTTGTGCATACCATATTCTTTTTTAGATGTTTCATGTAGGTCGATGTGGGATAATGGAAATGAAGTCAGTCCACATACAGAGAGAAAAATAACATTTGACTGTATCAAACTATATTACCATTTACACAATCAGTAGTCGCAAGCCTATTTCACATAATATGTTATTTTTTTGTGCCAGGTCACTCTATCCCATTTTATTTGATCCTTCTCTCTCTCTCTCTGGAAAACGCGTCATTTTATCAGTCTAAATAAAGCTGATTTCCATATGGAGACACAGAACGCGAGAGAATCGAGATGGGGCCGAGTGGAAAAACCAACAGTGCCTAGTGTGGTTTCTGGTGTGTAGCCGACCGCCAGTCATTTATCAGCTTTCATTCACTTTCCCAGAGAGAGAAAGAGGAGTGAATATTTTTCTACGTTTTTAGAGATAAACCTGAGCTGTGGTGGAAAACCATTTTCAGAATACACGAATGAGCACATGATATATACATAAGCATAAAAAAGCTTTCTTTCTGTATAAATTGATACATATGCACGTGAAAAAGTGAGCAACGAAAAACTTGTGTTGTGTACACTCTTTCACTTCCCGTCTGACCCGGTTATACATGTATGGATGAAGTGTGTGAGATAAATGTGTGCATATTTCCTTGTCTTCAGTCAAGGCGGACTGGGGACACAAGCTACGCGATGGGGTTGGAGAAAGGTAGGAGAAAACCTTTACAAAAACGGAACTTGACAGTAATATTCCGGCTATTTGTTCAGTAATCTTCTCGTGTGCATACTTGAGAAATCACCTTCTGGCAAGCTTCACATGTAGCCTGTACCTTCCTCTACCCTCCGCTTTGATACATGTTGGCTTTGGCCACATATACCAAGTAGAAAGGATGTGAAAGCAAATTTTTTGTCAGCGTTTTTCTCACTATAGAATGTAATACTTGTATATAAACTTGCCGACGGTTTCGTCTCCAACTTTTCACTTGCCACGTACTCATCTCTCTCTCACTTGACACAAATCTTCATTTTCTCACACCTTCCCTTCAAGTATTTTACCAAGTTTCTCTTCAAGACAACTATCCCTTCTCAAAATGCTATCCTAAAAGTAGTGCTGCATACCTCACAATTTTTTTGAGAAGTTGAGCCAACAAAGAGAAGCGCCATCAGTTCAAAAACACGGAGACCATCATCGGATTACAATTTCTCCATTGTTTTCCTTTCAACTCACTCAACTCGGCAGAATGGGAGTGGAAGAAAAAGTCAGAATGGTCAAGGAAGAGAAAGCATAATATTACAGAAAAGGCGTCAAACGAAACAGGAGCTCAGATGGACGGTAGGAAATGGAAGAGCAAACTTGGAAATGACTTTTCCACCTCGCGCCTGACATGAAAAAAATGTACGACGACTGACGCATCACTTTTCCATTTAAAAAAGGAAACTCCCATTATTTCTCGCTCTTGTCTCGCTTCTTTGTCTTCGTAATCTTCAACACCGTTGGTGGGTGTTTGGAGAAACATAAATACGAACGAAGAGAGAGAGACGTGTACGGAAAATATTATGTCATCATTATGTTATGTGACACACGTAAGTTTTAGAAAATATTTGGACTGGATTTATGTCTGCGTGGACTCTCTCTTTTTTTAGAAACTAATAATAATAGTGATGTCTGCAGTTTTTTCTTCCTTTCTCTTTCGACGAATACACTTTCAAACTCTCTCCCGTCTCTGATAGGGTCGTCCCAACCATTAATTCAATTCCCTGATAAAAACGGCAAACGTACAAGGCCTTGCTGCTGTAACAGCAGCAGTGACAGACGTGAAGACGACAATTTATCAAAAGTTTTTTTTCCTCCAGCAACGTGGCAATAACATGACACCATAACTTTGGGCTTCGGAAATGTAAAAAACCAAAAAGGGAAAACAATGATGATGAAAACCGAGGGGAGACATCGAGAGATGGTTTTATTTCTACCGGCTTTGCTTCACACCTACCCATTGTCCACCGTTATTGAGTTAGTTCTTGATGTGCTTTTATCTGTCTCTCTCAATTAGTGTTTGAGGACACTACTGCAACTCTCGGAGTGGTCGTTTGAAAAAGAATTGGGAGAGAGGCGAGGAAAGATCAATTTAATTTGTCGAAGTCATGCCCCTCTTGGTGCACCCGGTTTAGGTCAAGTTTTTGTTTTAAATTGCATCAATTATTGTTTCAATGGTAAGTGTGATTTTGTTTGTGATCGAGGAGGTCCAGTTAACTAAATGCGGACTTGGGGTAATGTGAAAAGACTCTTTCATTGAAATAAATGATTATGTATCTGCTACAAACTATCAATAACGTGATGAATAATCCGACGACTGGTAAATGACGGACGATCCGGTGAGTAGCTGCACCTTGTCTGCACTTTCAGTGGAAATGAGTAACCAACCTTGACAGTTTGTGTAATAAATGAGGGATTCTTGGAAGTAACTATTGTTCTCCCTTTTGGCTAGTACGAAATAGCACGAAGGGTAATCATAAAGTGTGGATCGTGGATATTCATTTCTTCAACAAAGGGGGAACCCAAGTTCTACCTAAAACTAAAAGAATTTAAAAAATACATAAAAGTTGTAATCCCAGTTCGAGCATATTTTTTATAACAATCTACGAAAAAAATATGCCTATTGCGCAATAATACGTTTTATCCAGACTGGGCAATTCTGTCGGCCTCAAATGATAGCGGAAAATGGAAGAAAAGAGAAATAAGCCTAAACATGGATGAAAACACACAATTTAAAATTGGGCCCGTACAAATACTTTGTACCTCTTGTTTTCTTCTATTTTTATACTTTTTTCCATAGTTGAATTTGTCCATCTACTTTTTTATATAAAAAATCGGACACCATTTCTTCCATTAACATGCCTCCACTTGTATCCTTGATCATGTCTTCAATTTTTCGGTTAACATTCACACGATCATGCACACACACACTTATGCTTGTCTGCTCTCGTCTCTTTTAGTATTCCAGTAGGCACATGAGTTTTTCACAAAAAAAGTCCAAAAACATTCCCGTCATCCCCACTTTCATCATTGCACGCTCATTCACCTCCCTCTCTCTGTGATTCTCTTGATAGCTTCGGAGTCTAGAGAGTTGACTAAGCGATTTTGCTCTGCAAGTGCATGTCTCGTCCTCTCGTCGTCCCTCTCTGAAAAACTTCTCCCTTTGATGATGTGGGCGAAGACGTCGACAACGCGAGTGATGCGGACAATGCATTATTGATGACATGCAAATTTCCACTTGAGTTGCTTTATAATTCAATGCCCTCCGTGTTTTGTGTGGTGCAGTTCAGAGCTCCTCTATATCTCCCTGTGTCGTCGAAGCTAGGAGAAATACTTTTTACCCGAAAGTGAAACAAATATAATTCACACGTCGTATACATACAAACTATGCTCATGTCTGCGTATACGAAAAGTGAAACAGTAGTGAAGAGCCCGTCGTTGTCATCTGAACTCTGATTTTTTTCTGTTCACACAACTGGAAATATTTCTGTCTTTTTCATCATCACGATGATGGGGATGATGAGCCATGTGAATTTTTCCCATTTCTCATTTTCGACACTAAACATGTGTAAAATGTATACACACAATAAGTGCGAGTGTGTGTGCACATACGCGAGAGTTTTCAACGGTTGACTACCTCTCCTCACGTCGACATGTTTGGTTTTTTTCGAATTGAAATTCTACGGAATGCTGGGAGTTTTTTCCACAATTAACATCATAACACTTTTTTCCCGTTTACATAAATTTATGTACAAGTATGTATCCTTTTGTATAGAGAAAGTTCATTTACAATGCGGGGAAGAAAAGTTGGAAATTCCAAAACGCAGCCTTGAGCAATTTCTTTTCCTCTCTCACTTCAATCTCATAAACACTGGCCACTTAACTACTACGTGTCTGCGTTACGCATTTGAAATTATTGGGAAGGAATTAAAGATAAATCAAAAAGACAGAGGAAAAAAATAGTGAATTTCAAATGCGAACAAGAAGAGAGGAGAAATCATTGGTAGACAAACGTCTGACTTGGTGACGCCACAAGCGAGAGAGCCAAGAATTGAGTGAACTTCTATTGTTATTTGTTATGAGATTGGGAAGAATAATAGAGGAAAGAGTTTTATGTTTTGTTTCGAAATAAAGGGAGAGGACATCAACAAAATGGGGAGAGCAAGCAACACCACATTTGGCGGCAGAGTGGTGGCGATGATGACGAGAGGATCATCATGGAATAAAAAAGTCGATACTCTTTCGTTTTTTACGCTATTTTCACAACTCACAAGTCAATCGAATTCAATTAAAAACTCCTCTACTTCCTCTCTCTCTCTATACGCCGTCTTCACATACCCGCATTACAAATTTCGTCCTCAGTTCTCCTTCAGAGAGACGTCGTCGTGGAGTCGACGACGACATGAAGACCGTGCTCAAAGTATAAAATGGGAAATCACGTACAGAGCATCACATCTGTGCACCATCGTCGTCCCACTCTTTGGCCTTCGAACAGAAAATCTCGTAATAATCATGATAATGATGAGAGAGAGTATCATCAAGAAATCAGACATGGTCACCATTTTGATATTTGATACTCGATTGTTATTTTGTTACTTTACGAAACCAGCCTCTTTTCATTGATCGATTGCTTATTTACAATCATTTCACATCAAGACAAAATAACAAAAAGGCTTTTTTTTCTCAACCACACCATCGTCATCCAACCGGACCGATTACGCTTTTTTCTCAGAGTATTATCATACATTAGTTTCCCTTTCAGATGAATTTTTTCCGTGTGTCATTAAAATGTTTGAAGCGACTCGACCACGTAGTACGCTTTGTTTGTCGTGTCGTTGCAAATGGTTGTTGGGACAAAGTGCATTTTTCTAATGTTGTGGCTAAAATGGTTGACTGCTGTTCGCAATCACCACAAGCTTATCGTTTCAAACTAAACAAAATTGGTATCACAGCAATCCCACATTCATTGTCTTTTCATACGATTTTCTCTCGTTCTAGATCAATAGCAAGAAGTTTCAAATTGAAGTTTAAAAAATCCGTTTTTAAAGGTTAGAAAAATGAGCGGTATAACGATAACTCTACCATTGTATGTTAGTCTTAATTATTTTTTTTTCAAAATTACACGGTGATTTGGTTCATTTCGAATTAATTTTTTTTAAATCGTCGATGGCTTGCTCAATTATCACGTTTGCTACGATGGTTTGATTGACTTTTTTTGTCATAAACGGATTAGAGGTCGAAGAGAAACGTCTAAAACTTTGATCACACCTCTGAACATCTTGTAAAACATGAACTCTCTCTCTCGCTGCTCCTATGAAATCATGTCACGCCACTAAACAAAGGATATTATTATGCTAAACAAATAGTGACAAAAGAAGCAGATAAAACGGTGCAATTTGTCATGCTTATCTCTTTCTGTGTTTTTACGAGTTCCAGCCGCAGAAGCTCTCTGAAAACTTCCAATTTCTCCGTCGCATATCATCATCAACATTCTTTATTCTTGTTTTTGTCCCCTCTCAACCTTTTTAAAAAGAAGTGTGGAGGAGTCGCGGTTATGCAGTGGTGTGGTGGTTTTTGCAGAAAAAGAAACGTGAAGGAGAAGATAAAAAAGGAATGGAAGTACATCGAAAATATTATGTAAGCTAATCTGCCCCCACGATGCTTTTCCCGAAACAAAAAAAAACACAGAAACTATCTTTCTCCCCCTCTCATTTCCTACGGTGTAACGGTGGTGGTGGTGGTGAGTGGAGTTTAGTGGGAGTTTTTTTAAACGTAAGCGAGTCTTTTGCAGTGGCACACTAAAGGAAAAAACCGACAAGCATAACAACGACATGGAGGATGGGTACGGTGAAAAATGATGGTTTTAAAAAAGGGGGAGTCACACCGACACACTCACACAAAACATATATTTCGTCATATAGTAATCACAGGATGATTCCATTTTTCCACCTAGGAAACCCCGAGGTTTTTCAATACCAGCTAAATATCATATCCTTGTGTGGACAACATCAAAACACAAGACAACTAGGAGGGAATGCTACTCCACTTGATTTGACAATCAGTTCAATTGATTTTGAGTTTGACTTTGGGGAGCTCTCTCAAAGCACACAACCTATTTTCCCTTTTATGCTCTATAACAAATAGAACATTAACACCATTATTCCCATTTGAACCATTTTTCCATTTCACCTCTGGTTCCACTTGTTGTCCGCTCTTTTGAGTCGATATAAGTGATCCATGGTGTTTTCTTGTTTTTCCACAGAAATATTTTCTCTCTTTTCTTCTAAAAATACGTGTTCTCGTTGTGAACTTCACGAGTCACCACCCCAACCACCAGTTGTCCTCTTTCCCCTGCCAAATTATGGGTTCTATTCTCCCATTATTTTCCTCCGTCGAAGTCAATGGAATACGTAATTGGTTGAGAATGAAAGGTTTGTCATAGAAAATTTAGCAGTTTACATTTCGGTGGAAGTCAGAAAGAAAGAAATGGCTTCAAAAGGTCACAATCTTTTCAACTCCAATCCATCCAACTGAGAGGTGACTTACTCACTCCAGTTTTTTTCAAGAGATGCACTCCATTTGTACAAGAAATGGTATGACAAAAAGTATTTTACAGGAGAGGATGAGTGAAATACGACACGAGATGCTCTTCTCTTGTTGCACAACGTTGTACTTTTTTTTCCAGCGCTTATCACTCACTCCCTTCTTTTGTCTGCTCTCTCTCTCTCGATTACTTCCTACAGTGCAACCGATGTCTAGGTCAATCGTGTCTAGTGTAAAGGGTTACATTACATAGTGAGCTTTACAACGCCTTTTTGTATTATGCATGGTTTTTTAAAAAATCAATGACTCGAGTCTCAGCATTGTCGTCGTCATCGTCGGACCTTTTTCTTTTGATAAAAGTCCTGGCCTTTCTTTTATAGAGAAATTACTCGGAGCGAGCGAGTATGCACTCATGTGCATAAACGCTGGTATACTTTGTGAACACCCTTCACTTTCAATCACCAACGTTGTCATCATGCATCCATCCATCTTGCTCTCTCAACTTTTTCCCTTTTTTACAAAGCGAAGCTTGAAAATGGCCTAAGAAAATGGGTAAAAGCGCTCATTGCCAATACACCAGCTGTGCCTCTCGCACTTCGCCATCATCATTCTTATAAGAATTTATGTACTTTCATACAAGCTCCGAGTTTGTCCTCAACTCTACAGGACACAGGCGGAAAAGGCAGTATTTCTGTGGCATCATTGTCCTCCTCCGCATCACCATCGTCACAAAATTTTTGGTCGTTGACTTTCCGCCGTCGCTGTCGTTATTATTATCTTTCTTCTGCCTTTCCCCCGATTTTCTGTCTCTCCATATGAATATGGATGGACTGCTATGAAATTTGAGACGGCAAATAGGCATTTGGTTACAAGTGATCTTTTAGTGATTCAATGTTCCCGTTTGTTTGAAAGTTTTTTTTCTTTTTTTCACTTATCTAAATGCACGTGTACCCGTTTTTTATCGGTGAGTTCCTTTTTCATAGATGCCAACTCTAAAATAGAAATTTCACATTTGTCAAATGCATCCACACGCGAATGAAGTTTTGAATCGAGTGTCTTACAAAAGAGACTTGTGTGGCTCTCGATTTCCGAGTTTCACTATAAAAAATATGTATGCATTTAAAGGAAGTAAAGCGTATATAAAAACGATATATATAAGTTGGTTGACACCATCAAAGCAAAGGCCGTACAATATGTTGAAAAAACATGTAAAGTGTTTCTTAAAAACCACCACATAACGAACATTACTAGATGTAAAGAATTCTGAAAAAATTTATAGTGAGAAAGGTGGCTTTATCGGCTTGAGCATTTGGTAAATAGGAGGAGAATAATCTGCTTTTCTAACTCTTTAATTATACATCAAAATGTTGGACGACTTCTCATCGACACTTTGACGAGCCTCTCTCATCACTTATGTCAATACACACGAAAAGGCGGTGTGCTCTTTGAAGGTTTTTTTTGTATGCGTAATGGAGAAGGAATATCATCTCTGTATACACAACAACAAAAAAATAGTAAAACACAGCGCTCTCCTCACTTTCTTTCCATCTTTTCAAATAGAATTGTGTTTATGCCGATCGTAAAAAAATGAACGAGTTAAATTTTTATCATGTGCATCCACTCACCACGTAAAGGAGTGCTGACATATGTATGCGCCGTTTTGTAATCATAAAAAGAGTGTGTTTAATTCTTATCATTAGCATCACACACATCAATCTGCTAAAATAATAACGTCAGAGAAAGATACGCCGCGAAGATTACTATTTTACACAAGCTGCGAAGGAGAAGCGGAAAACGGGCGAGAAACTCAACTTAAAGCAAATGTTATTTGTGAGTTAATGAAAATCTATTGGTTGTGCGCGAAGCAAATTTGTATTTATTTAAAGAGAACATATGCGTTTATGAGAGAGCAAAAAGAAAATATGTTTGATTCGTTTTTATCATGTTGATGTTTTCCTAAAGCAGACTTGGAGCAGTGATTTGGATTGCATAAAATATTTCCCATGTTTCTGTGCAAATTATCGACTGTAAAATACGTGTAGGAAGGCGTTTCTCCGTGAATTCCAGAAGCACAGCTCATAATCATCTTGAGCAAAAATGATGCGCCGCGATTTCTTTCGCTGCCACACACAAACGTACAGGCTCTCATGTAAAGGTCAATTATACAGTGTTTTTTATTGCTGCAATTTGACACGGACTGTTGGGCTCGCATGAAACGAATGCTGAATGTCTGCTCGACAGCATGCACACATATGCGTATTTATTACAGGCCATGCCAGGAGAAAAAAAAACGAGGTCAGGCTCAACATAAATGGAAGGCAAATCAGAGAGATATTAAAGTTTATATTCATGTTTATTCCTCAAAACTATTAAACTAGCTCGAAATCTGATTCCATTTTTTGTGATTTTTATTACCTACTATTTGTGCTATGCTATCCAAATAGACCCAAATGTCATTTTGTTCACATATCCTCTTTCTTTCACGAGAATAATCAACTTTTCCAGAAAAACATTTTTTGCAATAAATCTGAAGTTTTCAGAAAAGTGCACAAATATGTACAGGATTTGTAGAGCAAACAATCATGTCACTCAATGCAATCGTTGTAAGACGTTGTCGCTTAACTGAAGACAATTTTCCTCAAAAGACGACACTAATCGTATTTCGGCAGACTTCAACTTGTGATTTGAGAGTTCGCGACAAATTAAATTAATAAAACGGAATTGATTTCAGAGCCAAATTGAAATAGAGATATGCCTTTTCCATTAAAATGCGACGAGTGAAATACCCAGAGGAGAAGTAGGCACTTAAAATTACATTGAAATGGCATTTCTGATGAACAAGTCTCAAGACCCTGAGTGAACTATTACTTTGCTGATGACGGAGAGAACTGCATTAATCTAGAGTTTGAGTTTTCTACAAGAACAATTCTCAAATGTTATCCTTGTGGAGAAGAGACGAACCAGGAAAAGTTCAGAAAAGAATTGAAAGGTTCAACGGAAAAGTGAGTACACCGCGACATAGTGATTTCACTTTCCTCCCTTTGCAGAAAGATTCTTGTTGAGTTTCCCGTGTGCGGAACAGATGCACCCAAAATATATCACGACTCGGATCTCTGGGTGTAATGGAGTAGTGTTCATTTATTACATGTCCCGTGGCTGATATTGTTTCCATTTCCAATTAACTTGCCATGTTTTACATTCACTAATGTACGGTGGATGATTCAATCTTTTTTTAGAGTTGTAATATTACACAGAGCTCTCTCTGCTTCTGAAATGATGATAATTTTTTTGTTTCACATTTTGTTCCTCTCTCTCTCTCTCTCTAGTGCCATCAAATGTTTGTAATATTGCGTTGTAATTTGGAAATCAGATTTCCTCCCTCAACATACACAACGAACATATTTTTCCAAGCGAAAAATGGAAAGAGATCAGATATGAAAGGAAGAAAAACCGTTTCCCCTTCTCTCTCTTTCTATCCGTCATAATTCTAGAGAGAAAAAAGGTACAACTCTCACTTCCTACTTTTTCCCCTTTTTTATTACCCCCTTTTTGTGTTTCACGAGAGCTTTATAACCGATTGTCTAACCGTAATCTAAAGGTTATACGGAGGATTCATCACCATCATCCTCATCGTGTAAACAGGGAGTGCATATTACACAACTCTCCCGTCTCTTCTTTTGACTCCTCACATTTCTTAAATACTTTTCCGCTTTACCGAAAAGCCACAAGGAAGGAGAGTGAAAGACGAAGAAAAAAGTGAAAAATTTATTTCCCTCACCCGCCTAATTCGCCTTGCGCTCCGTCTAATTACACCCTGAAATATAAAAACCATATTGTTTCCCCGTTCCTACTTTTTACAGCACGCCTCGTTTAATGTCGTCCTATTACCTTTATTGTGAAAGCCACTTTGTCAACAGTCGTAATGAGATGAGCTTCTCTTTTACATTCATTTCTCTCTCCCATTTCTCCACAAAAAACAAAAGTCTTCCATTAAAATTGATTGTCATAAAAATGCGGAATAAATTTAGCGTGCCAAATGCAAGCGACAATTTTTAAAAACATTTCAAAGGAGCAAAGAATATTACGGAGAAATGCTCATTGAATTAGTATTTTGTGGCTGTCTTCGATGCGGTTCTGTGTCATCTCTGTTCTCTCACAACACCTGCGCCCCACTTTGTCCCAAACAGAACAAATGCCGTAATCCAATTAATGCACATTTGATTTAATTTCGAGTAAAAGCTTTCCGCTCCACGTTCCTATCTTTTTCTACACTCGAGTGAGCTCCAAAAGGGAATGGAAACACACGAGAAGAATCACACAGTCAAAGAAAAGATGTCTTGTCGTCAATTTACTAATTTGCCTGCATCTCGGATATCCGAAACACGGAGAAAGGCAGCAATATACGATCAGAGAGAGGCGCATCTCATTTGTCAGAGAAAGGAAAGAGAGAGAAAGAACGAGAAACAATTTAAGTAGCATTATTATATTCCATTTTGTACAAAGGAACACGAACGTCGGGTTCTCTTGGTGGTTGTGACGGTGGTGGCGTTTCTCCGTCTCCTCATTTTCTCCGAATGAAATATTTGCGCTGGTAAAACAGTGAAAAGAAAGACTCTTTCTCTCTGCGTGTGGGGTTGACTGAAACTAAATTTCCGTTACAGCAAACGAACGGACAATCACCACACACACACACACTCTCTCCAACTCCTCATGTTTAATACTTAATATTTTGTGGAATTAATTTGTTTGCCTACAGCGAGGAAATATGAGAAGAGCGCAAGAAAGCCGTTGTTCTTTTCCCCCCTAGAGAAATGAAATGATGACGAGAGAATCCATACTGTGGCCTTATTTTCCACGGCGTCTCACCGTTCTCGCCGACGCTCGTTCTCCCTTTTCCAATGTATATATTTAGAATGAGATCAACTTGTGTGCCACAACACTCACTTCTGAGAGGAGTGTGCATTCATATTTCCCTTTCGAAACGTTCACCGGGCTACTTTTGATTCTCTCTTAGCACTCACTACATCGTCAGAGAGTGGGCCGCTCTTGAGTAATAAAAAGAGGGCAGAAGAGAGTACTCACAGAGATCTCTGTTTAGGATGCAGCCCACCTTCTCTTTGCTTGTCATTAACTTTCACTTTTCACTCTCTCTTGAAATGTGGAGATGTATAGGTGCCCCGGGATAAATCAAGAAATAAATTAATAACATGTAATGTTTCAGTTAAAACTCGAGTGCACTTCGAGAAAAGAGAGCTGTTCTCTGTCACGGAATTTACCTTCAGCGCTTTTTCTCCTTTATACACCTCTCCCTCTTTCCAGCCTCATTTTCGAAGCTCTCTCACACTCTCTCTTTGTCATCCATCGTCTCGGATTGAAACTTTTCCCTTTTATTTTCCTTTATGGCGTTTGAAGAGAAAGAGAGCATTTCATATTTACCACGTAACAACTCTCGGAGAGAGAAAGAGAGCTTTGAACGTCAACTTTCTCTCTGAGAGTTGTAGAGAATATCTTGTGTTGCTTCATTAATTATAACACAAGCTGAGAAGGAGATCAAGTTGCTGAGCGCGGTCTGTGTTTCAAGAAAAACAAAATAATACATGCGATCCCACTCATTTCCTTTTGGCCCACAACATCTCCTTGAGTCAGAGAGGAACTAATGTGGGACACTGAGACGAACCGCATTATTTAGCAGCAGCGGCATATTATATGTTTGTGTAAAATACATTGTTTTGCGGGCAAGTTAACACGTAGATTTATGCCATATAAGTACATTCTCTATTTTCAGACGAAAATTGAGCGCCGTAATGTAGCACACGAGTAGTCATGATGAAATGAAAAACTTAATGAAGGCTTGGTATTCCTACAAAAATTATTCTCTTTTGAATATGCCAAGTGAAGAAACATCCTTTTCCTTCAATTTTCTCCGCAAATATACAAGCACAGCCGCAGTTATGCATGTTGGAAATAAAGGCGAAACTTGAATACACACGTGGGAGTATTTCTCAAGTAGCAATTGGGGAATCGAGGAAATTCCCACTTTGTTTGCTGATGAGCTCTCCTCCTTCCGATTCTACTGTGTTTTCTCCTATATTTCCTCTTCTCTCTTGTGGCAAGTTTTCTCAACAATGGAACACATCCACGGTTTTGTATGTATTCTGAAACTTTTATGACGACAGAGAGAATCAGTGGACAAGTTAATGTTTACAATTTTCATATGGAAATAATACATAAAAAACCTTCTCTGCCGAAAGAACACACTGGAAAGTTTGTACAAACGATTAGAATGAGGAACAAGAAAACATTCCATTTTCCTGGGGCAATGTGAATTATTTGTTGGTCCACTAAAAAACTGTAAAATATACAAATGTGAATTTCATTCGGACGTTTAGTATATTTTTCATTTAATATTTGTGTTCGTTGCGTATCAAACGCAAGTTATTCCAAGAAAGACACCCCCACACACATGCATAATATGCACACCATTTTTACTATGATTCGGGAGAAAATTGACTCGTGTCTCTCCATCCCTGCGTTTCGCTGCAGTTTACGGTAGTGAACCGTGTTTCTGAGTGCACGCACTGTAATACAATGAAATCTTCTGGAAAGTCTAGATGGATGCTTTTTGTTGCGAAAATCACATTACTCGTACGTTGTTACTACGCGGCATGATCAAGCGGGAGTGGTGTACGTCAAGTAAAAATGAGTCCTTCACACGGCAACCTCAAGTGTACGGAGACCAACAACCGTCAACTCAAGCATCGCGAAGGAACGACGAGAGGAAACAAGGTTTCTTGAGTCTTTGAAAAAAAAGAGATATGGAAAACTTCATCTTCACAATCCGGGGCAGTCTGAGACTTCGGCCCGTGCATAGCACTGGATTGTGGACATGCCCCGTATTTCTTTTCTCGGTCATTCTTGTTTCACTGGGAATACGTCGTGCTCTGTCCAGTGTACTCTTGCCATTGTGCGTGATCCTCTACACTAGCTGCCTTGACTCTTTTCTTTCTCCATTTACTCTCATCACGATGTGATGAGCACAAGTCTGTCTTACGAGACTGTGCATTGTACACAATGCAAGTATGACAAGGTGTGTCTTTCTGTGTGTTACAAGTGCATGTATAAAGCGCAGCAGATTGTACACACTCTCGTGTTACATCAATCTATGCCAGAATATATAAAGAAAGCTGAGAAAAAATATTCTACTAAAATGGTGGCTAAATGTTGCAGGCGGGCGGCTCGTCGGTGTCATGCACACACATTTTTTTCGCTGTTAACTTATTGACTAACGTAAACGAGGACAAGCCCGCATATAATCCACTGAGACGACGATGTATATTCATGATATGACGGTGGCTCGATGTGTGTGCTTTGAGTATGTAGTTTTTTTTCACCATCCCAAATATCGATTTCAAATACCTTCACATTTTTTCACTCAAGTGTTGCTAAGATTCTTGAAAGACGAAGTGATGATGATGATGATGATGAGCTGTTTTGTGAATGTGCGCACAAAATGCATCGCTAAAATTCACATTCCTTGTTCTCTCTGTGCGAGACAGCGATAAAGAGCAAAAGTGCATCAGGAATGATTATTTCGTAGGTGTGCATGAAAAGCACACGCAGTGCGAGAGGAGGTTAGATGTATAATCCTTTTGAAATATTTCACGTTAAAAATAGAGAGGCAAGAGATTATTGATGAAACCACATTAAATTACGTTAGCTGATATATACATATTATTCCGCTTCTTTGAGGTTTCATTGTCGTCGCCAAAACTTTACAGATTTTTCTTAAGAAATAAAACCCACAGTGCTGTGTGGTAAAAAATTATTACATTCGGTTTTGTCGGCTTTGCCTGTAACATAAAATGGAGAGATATAGGTAAGCAGATACGGTATTATGAAAATGAACAAAGAGGCGAAATCAGACGTAAATGTTTCTTTCTTTTTCTATTTTGTATCCGAAACATCTCCCATTCTGCGTGTTAGATTGTCATTTCTTTGAAAAAATGTAAACTCACACCCGTCACTCTTGAAAAAAATTGAGTCAGTCGGCAAGAATAAGAGTTGAACTCACTACTCTCTCTCACAAGTGTACGACCGGATTTTTATCGGATCAAGAGAATTCTTCAATGTACTCTTTGCGAGAATAGGATCGGTTCAGAGAAAGACGGAGAAGGCGCGGAAAAAATTCACGAGTTTGCTCCTCTCTCAAGTCAGAAACTTTATTTTCAAGTCATGGACGCAGAGGAAGAGAGAAAGAATATGTAGAAGAAACTTTTCTATAGATTTTCTCTGCATTCGTCGTACTTTTTCTTGGGGGCATACGAAAAATTTAATTTATTCCATAAAGATAACAATAATACTAGTGCAGAAAAAGGGAAAGCAGCACGACACCAGTCCCATTTCTTTCCATGAATAACGATTAGGGATGAGAAGTGAGAAGGGAGGGAGGGAGCAAGTAGTTTCACTCTTTCTAAAGCTTTTTTCTTCTTCTTTGGTGTTTTTTGAGAGAGAGAGGGCTTTATTTAAGCTGGAAACACAACGACTTCAAATATCAAAGATAAACAAAAGGAGGAAGAAAAAATATGTAAAAAAAAGTGGTCTGAGTATCAACTGCATTCTGCAGAGGTTGATATTTTTCTGGAAACAAGGAGGTAGCAGTATCATCACCTACATAGCTTTTAAGAGTGGAGTTTTAAGAAAAACAGAATTATCTTTGGTTTATCTAGAAAGCGCTCCCTTAACTTTGATATCCGTAAAATAAATAAAGTGGAGAAATGTATATATTTGGATTGACTTTGAAATATAAATCCAAAAGTGTGTAACTCAAACGATTTCAATTTAATATGTAACAGTAGAAAAAAAAACATTTGACACATTCTTCAGTTTACTGGATTCAACCTTTATCCTTGAAATTATTATAAATTTAATGGAATTCATAAATTTTTAAATCTTTGATGAGTTAAAAAAGTACGAACAAGTGCAAGCAACCGACTCGTCCGCCACATCACATGTAATTCGTCTGTCTTCCGTTGTTTCCACCCCCATCTCATTCCTATTCCACAGTAAATTCTGAAAGAAAGCAATATCGACGACACGACCAGATAGGAGACATGGACAGAGAAAAAAAGGAGTTACAGCGTTTCTCTCTCTCTCTCTCTCTCTCTTTCTGGTGATATCAAGATATACAAAAGGAACGAGAGAGTGCGAGCTAGAGCAACTGCTGGCGCTTTTTATTGGTGGAATTTGAGTGGATTGGCTGAAACTGTTGGACTGGCGGTGGCTGTGGTGCGCAAAACTGCATTGGAACGCAAGCTCAAAAGGTGAGACCACCTCTCTCTCCACAACTGTACGGCATGGTTGCTTTCCCTACACTCTTTCACTTTTGCTGCGTCAGTAGATTCTCGTAAGTGACCCATTGGCAAAAGGAAGAGTCTTTTTCTCCCTTTCTCTCTCTCTCTCTCCCTTAAAAAAACTTTCATTTTTCTTTTTCCAAGCAATAGGAACACAGCAATAGTCTCCCTTCTCTGGCGCGTCGTATGTTCCAAATAAAAAGCAACGATGGAGAAAGTCCTCTGTGTGAGGGAAACTGCATTGAAAATGAAATAGAAACGGAGAAAGTTGGGATGCGACGGAGACGAGGAAGTGCTTTCCTCTTGATGATGACGACGGCTACGACGACTACGACGACGAGATGATGATGATGACGACGAGGACTATTCGGGGAAGAGAGATGAAAGCACGCTGAAGAAAATCTCATAACCAGACAACCTCAACCACACCAGTCGTATCTTTTCGTTTCACTCGTTTCCTTCATGTTCAGCACTCTCTCTCTCTCCAAAGCCGTTCCCACGAGCGGAGTGAACAGTCGGAGAAAGTAGGCAGTCGGCATCAGAAATAAAGGCCTAGTGAAACTCGCACACATACAAGGACAGCCAGACACACACTCGTACACACAAACATATAGAGAAAGAGAAGAGAGAAAAAATGACTATCACTGTTACGCTCGTTTTCGTCGATTTTATAGACAGGCCCCCTCCACCTCCTCCGGTTTTATTCCCTTCCCTCACTTCCTAGCTGTGACACACGCTCCGCCACACCACCAGCTCAACAACTACTAAAAATGCGAAGGAGCGAGAGAGAGATATGAGAAAATTCCACTGCATACATATCACGCTATGCATACAAAAATACCATTAGAGATGTACACCTTTTTTATATCATTGTGATCCTATCGCGATGCTTATAGCCCTCCTCCTGCTCTTTACTAGGAAAAATGCGTTGATTCGCTTAAACTCCGAGAATCACACTGTGTGAGCCAAGAGAGAGCCTACAGTGAGGACGACTAAAGTCGTCCTGTTTCTACCCGTCCTCTTCTTATTCCCTTTCGCAGTCACATTACACAACAACGTATTTATTTCTCTCTCTCTTCAACAATAAAATAATCGAGTGCGCAGTATGGTCTCCTTGGTCAGGGGTAGCGCACCGCATCATCATCGTCGTCTTC
Source organism: Alloscopus bannaensis (assembly GCA_027743745.1). Taxonomy (NCBI): domain Eukaryota; kingdom Metazoa; phylum Arthropoda; class Collembola; order Entomobryomorpha; family Entomobryidae; genus Alloscopus; species Alloscopus bannaensis. The sequence continues at coordinate 56,869 of JAHZMW010004229.1, read as the reverse complement.
CTCTCGTCTCACAAGAAGTGGTATTGTACCCTGCGGTGGCATCCCAGGACATCATTGCTTCCTTCTGTCAATTCTCATTTCACACATCATCTTTTTTTGTCGGAGTTTCATTGACAACCGTTACGAATCCATGCCGTTCACACAGCTCTCGCTGAGGGAGCCCTTGTAATCTTTTTTTTTGATATCGTTGGAATGATGATGCCGGTGATGGTTTTCTTTAAAAATGATTGTTGACTTTACAAATGGGATAAAAAACAACACACTTATGATCAAGTAAGTCTGTTGCCAAGTCCCAATATTATTATGCTTGTTTTTTTACTCTGGTTGAATTTTTTCGTTTATCTTTGAAAAGAGGATTCGTCACGGATGATTGTGGGATGTTGTTAATATTATGCAATTGATCCTCTGCGGAGCATCACCTTCTGTGTGTATAGCTCCAGGGAAGTATGCTACTGCAGAGTGCAGATTACTTTTTTTGTCAGAGATCAACGCAAGATTGTGTCGTGGTGGAGCTTATTTTTCAGAGACACATGTTATAATTAGGGATGAGGTGTATGAAACGACTAAGTAGATAAAATGTCCTGTCTTACTTGAGCAGTTGTATTCAGTGTTTAGTGCGAATGGTTGTTTTTAGACTTGATATTTGGTTAGATAAGTGATATAAGATTGTAATTGTTACGTAGTTTAAAGAAAGAGAGGTAGAAAAAACCGCTACCAGTAGCAATTTTCTTGGCCTCTCTGCCTCAGCGTTAGAAACACTGTTAACTTCTCTGAGTCAAATGGTGGATCGCGAGTATATTTTGATCATTTCATTAAAAGAGACTAACTTGTTTTCTGGCTCAAAACAGAGACGCATTGCGAGTACTTCTTGTGGATGTGTGTGAGACAGAGGGAATGGAAAAGTGATGGGGAATGATTTGGAGTGAAATGAAATTAATATTTATTCCTTGTGAACACTTGATCAAAGCGAAGAGAGGATCGAGGTGTTTGCTTTTCAGAAGAATGGCTCCCTACTACGATTGTGCATTGCCATAAATAAAAATAATGGAACTGCAGGCAAAATTTACTTGCTCAACTGGACACATCTGGCATCAGTTGCATCACCAAAAGAGAGTGATGATGAAAAACACCAATACTCAATAATAAAGAAAAGAATATAAATGCATATTTTTCATTTCGTTTTCAGAGTGCCTAGCGGCGAGAAATACCACCTGAGGAGAGAAGTACACAACAACGATACTTGGACGTGCAATGATCTTCTTAAATCGACTTTGTTTCACTTGTTTTACCCCAACACACTTGTAAACTAGTGGCAACATCCTCTCTTTACGCTTCATCACACAGAGAGAGAAGGCAAATTATGGAGAAAATGAGTGGAGAATGATACTACCTCTGTTTTTGAAATGATATCGACGCAGTCAAATAAAATTAAGTACGATCGCAATTCCTTTTTTTGGAGAGAATGCCACTCGTTGAGAATCACTGATTTCATTAGACTCACTCCGCTCTGAATTGATCGTGCCTCGCAAACGAAGACCAAAACGAGAGAATCATGAGCACGTCTCAGGTTGCGGCAGCTATATTATTAATTTCAAATTGCAACTTGTGCGATTCAGGAGTGAGTGCAATCAAGGGAAGAATACTAAGTACACTCGGCTCAAGAGATCGATGTCAATCAATGGAATTGAAATCATTACGATTATACGTGGACGACTCACATTCTCCATGCTGACCATCACGCATCCTCTAAAAAATATCAGAAGTTGAATCTCGGTTGGAAACCACGAAGAGCACACCACTTCTCACTGTAATTATAACACAACTCGGCTCATACATGATGATCTAACGAAAACGAACAAACTTCGTACTTCTCCTCGCTCTTAATTCTCTTTTTTTCTCGTTCTGTTTTTCTCGAGAAAAGCTGTCTTTTTCCAATTCTCAAACACAAAAATCTCGTCGGGTTTTCTGTTCTTACTGCAACAATCACAAATTAAACACAAAAAAATCAAAGAGCGAGAGAGACGGTGAGTCTTTTCGAGTTGATGAAGGCAACGATGGGGCACAGTCCAATTTACAGGAGAATAAAAAAATGAAATGATGTGAACGCACACAAATACTCTCTTGGAAGACAAAAAAGAGAAGTAGTTCTCCGGTATACTTCTACATTTTTTTCTTGTTTTCAAAGAAATGCATATCATTTCCACCATTTGACCATTCCACCAACAAAGGAATGCTGCCTACCAGACATGATCCTCTCTCGCCTTCTGTTTCGTTTTATTGCATTTCGTTTGTGCGCTGGCTGCTGCTGGGCAAATACGAACATTTTGAAATCATTCTTTCCCCATTCTGATTCTCTCGCCGCATTTTCCCTTTCTTTGTTTGATGTTGATATGGGGGATGAGATACAAATTCGTTTTGTTTCTCTCATTTTGATATTTTTTCAAGCTCACACTCCTCAAAAAAGTACGGTGAGGCTGACGAGAAAAAACTCAAATCCTGCAAAGGTTGACCCATGGGCGAAATCATGCACTCAAATGGATTAGTCCAGAAAAAAATTATTATCATCCCTGTCCAAGTGGAATTCTTGCATTTCTTGTTCTGTACTCCCCCTTCTCCTTGAAGCTTAATTGCCAATTGGGATAGATTCTTGGGATTTGTTGATATTCTCTTTTCGTTTGCAGTGGCATCAATTTCTTGCTCCACAATTCACAATTATTGCATTGTCTTGAAATTTCTTCGCGATTAAATGCACGTGAGGAATTCACTTCAAATACTTTGGACGATATGCCACAATATTTTTCAGTGGTTATGGCTTTGAGCTTACAATACTAAACAATTATTGAGCCAAGTCACAAATTTCTACAAACTCTCACCAATATAGAGTGATGGAGGAAGAGAAATGAAAAGCGAAAAAGGTAATTATACGTGGCACACAGAGAGACATGCTGATAAAAAAAACTGCCGACAGCACCTCTCCTTTACCTGCATCCATTTGCTGTACTTTTCTCACTTTGGAGCACAAAACGAAAGATTTCATTCTCGATACAATGTTTTCCTATTTCATAGAAAACCTTCTTTTGTTTGTATCGCCGGAATTGGAGTAGTGTACTGATGGTAGCAATGATCAAATGCATTTTCTTTCGACTCACTGAGCACACCAAAACAGACGTGATGTTTGCCTCGGTAAAAATGGAAAAAACATTGTGTTTTTCATATGAAATCAAATACATAAAAAACTACTCCTACTCCTGGCGGTTGCACCCTTTTCCTCAAGTTTCTTTCCTTCAAGGGTGATTGCTCCCTTTGTGGCAGGTTTCTTTTTTAAAAAAAGACTTGGGATGATGACCCAAAATATATGTGTGTGCATCCTCACTTGTCTTGCATGTCTGACAAGATAAAAAAAAACAAATATACGCCGAGAAAGAGAGAGTGAACGTTGGTAATATATGGAATCCTATATCCTCTGGTCATGCACACTCTCTGGAAAATCATAATATATATAGCCATTTCAGTATATATATAACTCATCCCGTGAGCCTTTCTGGAGCACATGGACAACTTGCCCTGTTCCAGAAAAGCCGGCTTTTTCTTTCCCAAGGAGATGCGCACCCTCCATTGCAAAGCGTATTAGTTATGTCTGATAGCTCCCTCGTTGTTAAAAAAAATGGTTTTAAAAAAACTCTCCCTCCGAGTGTGTTTCAGGTTGAATCGATTCACCTTGTGAAAGAAAATTGCATAATAATATCATGTATGTCTACACAAACCTAGTGTTGTTTCACACACCGAATTTTCATGGTATAAAGACTGGCACACAAGGTTTGGCTTTTTTCTTCCCCAAAAAATTGTGCCAGTTTCATTCTTCCAGCAACGAGTAATGCAATATAAAATCTTTGTGTACACTATGAAAACACATTTGTGTTTAGCTACAAAGAAAAGAGAGAGAGAGAGAAAATCCACTTTCGGGCCTGTCGTCGGTCGATACTTATCAAGAAAGTGAACAAGATCAACTCTCCCGATAAAATTAATGATGAAGGAATCCAATCAATGGGAAATAATCACACTGCATCATCATCATCATTTTTGTCCCTCTCAAACTTCTCAGAGAAATCCGCTGTTGATGTTGTTGCATTGTGTACAAATCGTTACCCCTTTTTTCCTGCCTCTTTCTAGTTTTCCGAATGAGTTGTCATATCAAAAATAATAAGTGAACTGCGTGTGCTCAAGTCGTCGAAAATCAAATCCCCTCTCGTCGTTTTGTGCGCAACAGTTGAACGCACCGAGAAAAAAAAACGAAATCCTTGAGAAACCCTCTTTTCATCCCTCTGTCATGAATCGTATTTTCCCGTTCCACGAACTTGTCTCAAAAAATTAATCATGTAAAACAAGGGAATTTCAAGGAACACTGGGCAAGCCGAGAGGAGTGCCTCCCACGCTTTGAAGTTGTTGGGGCGTCTTCTTCCTCTGCTTTTTTGTATCGTGACAAATGTGAATGTAATGGCGACGAACACAATATGTCACTAAACGATAAAATAACGAGGAGGATATGTGTGGAGTCAAGTTGATCTTGATCACTCGCTCTTGTGGGGGTTTCCTCTCGTCTGGTGGTTGCCGGTTTGAGATAAAATAGATGTGACTTGTCATAAACAAAATCGATAACTGTCAGATTCTGTCTGAAATGTTGAACGAAACAGTATCGAGTTCAAATTTGGGCTGGTGCAAGGGATGCACATTTGTGCATCGCTGAGTACAGAGAAGAAAATTTATAATTTTTAAAAAGACAAGTGAAACGTCTACTGCTCATGAGAACTGACAACTGTGCGTTTCCGTACCACAGGTGAAATCCTCTTGTCTTCTGTTCACTCACGGGAACAAATCCAAATTCCTCATCCCCATTTCTTCACAGCTTCTGAGTACATCTTGTGTTTCAGAGAGGTTTGCGCAAGTACTTTGCTTCTGAAGAAAAATTGAGTGTTTTCTCTCGGCTCAACGGGGCCTACACAAATTTCGTCAATGTTGCAATGCACAGCGTTTTTTTAAATAATCAAAATAAAATATTGCATTTCCGTCCGATGTCTGAGTGAACCAATGTGTCAGGTTGTGAGTGAGCTCTCTTCTTTTCGCCACAAACATATCATCATCGCACCCCCTCCGTCTGTTCCTCTTAAGCAGACAAACAAACGTGTGGTTTTTTACCGAAAAAAAATTAGACGGCAAAGGGCAAATGACCTGAGCTCGCTTTTTTATATTATTCCATGACCTCACCAAAAGTATTATGTTCGTATTTTTTTCAACTAATTTCCACTAAAATATATTTATTAGCTAATTTTTAAAAACCAAATTTTATGTGATTTGACGTTATGTATTGCATAAAGAGTTCTTGTTCTCTGTGTAAAAACATTTTAGTTATCCATGGTCCAAGGTACGCCACCACAAGAGCGTGTCAGTTTGAAAGAAACAATATTTTTACACCTGTTCCCCTCATCATCATCATGTCTCGCTGTTTGCTCCGATTACATTTTCGTGCTAATTGAACAAGGCACGTACGGAAGCGCCGCTGCGTGTGCGAGTTTTTTCTCTGTCTAAGAGTATATAATATGTGTGATATGATGCGTTTTTTATGATGCTTCGAGCAAATGAGTGATCGGCATGAATTTTAGGCTTGACACTTTGACTGGTCATAATTTTCCGAGTGGAGGCCATTTACCACTATTTATTGCCAGTCGACGTGTACATTTATAGGCACGCATAAAATGGCAAGAGCGGAGAGAGAGTGTGTGTATGTGTTTGTTGTATATTCCGACAAAAAAAACTTGAAAAATATTTTTTAGCCACGCGCTTCCACTAAAGATATACGCAACTCGGAGGTTCCTCAACGTGCACACATGCTCAGGAGCAAGATGAGTAAGAATAATTAGCACAACTCTTTAAATGTGACCACAAAGCAACTTCGCGTATCCAAACGAGTATGAGAGATCATCATAATTCCATAAGCTGTGTACTATTCTAACGGAGCTTCGTGGAGGAAAACCCGAGACTCAATGAGCTTTACACCCTCGAAGGATATGAGATGATGATGATGATGAAGAAGCTAAGCTATTTCTCCCTCTCTTCCTTTTTCATGTAGCAATTTGTTCAATTGTATGTAGAACAAATGGTATAGTTTGTATTCATCATCATCGTTCCGATTTTCCGTATGTGAGGTGAACTTTTAATAAGTTACACACTCGTAATCATAATGATAATGGGAAATTGTGTGGGGGAGTTGTGCACGTACAATTCTTTTGAGATTGGTGCGTCGATATATTTAAGGATATATGTATGTATATATATATTTGTATAAAGTGATATTTGGTGTGTGTGGAGAGAGAGAGAAGGAAAAATGTGTTACAATGAAGAGAGAAATATGCTATTTGAGAGCACAGCGAAAATCTTGTACTTGATGTAATATGTGTGTGTGTGCTCAGCCATGGGAAAATTGTATAATCGGTGATATGAGTTGGTTGAGAAGCTGCTCGTATGTTCCTCGTCATAAATATAGAGCCACTCTCCAAGGAGAGAATAGGCCGGATGTTGTATGTGAAGTTGTTTCTTGAGGAATACCGATCTCTCAGCCACACGGAGTGTGGATCGGAAAAGCGTTGTAACCTGTGAACATGTGAAACGCTACGAAAAAGAGGAAGGAACGAACGAATGAGCCTATTATCATTTAGATTAAGAAGCGAACTGTGACTCTGGAAATATTTTATGATAATTATTGTTGAGAGATGATTTAATTGGAAAATCCGTGCGTGAATGTATCTGACTCCCTCTCAGCAAAAGAAGTGAAAACATATATGTTCGTTTTGTTTATCGAGAAAATATAGTACGTGTGTGCTTTTACACATAGTTCAAGACGATTTCTCATTTTCCTTTTGTGTCTTGTGAGAGAAGACTCACACTCGCTCAAAAGCAAGCCTTGTACTCTTTAATAAGGGATAATAACACAGAGATTTTCTTTCTGTGTGTGTTGCGCGCTGGTTTGTAATGAGTTTGGTAGCAAATTCACGTCCTCGTCTAATAACAAACTCCAGCTAAAAACACAAAAAGTCATTTGTGCCAGAGAGAGAGAACAAGTCAAGTGGTGATGATACAAAACGCGATGTACCTCAACTCAACAAATTACACGAAATAGCATAAACTCCGTATGTAAAACGAAATTATTATTGGGAAGTATACAAGCACACACAGAAAAAAAACTCCTGCCTGTATAGCCGGCAGCGAGTCCCATTCCGTATATCATTATGATTAGTTTTTAATATTAATTGTAATAAGTAATGATAGGAGTAACAAGACAATGTGAACTTGGCAAAATAATTGTTTCAAATATTCATTCCTTCGAGTCGGAGTAATGAGGAACAACAGTTTCTTCTTCTTCTTTGGATGCAGCGGAGCGATAAAAATATATTAGATTATGCTAAAGTGTCTATGCCTTCGACAAATGATGTAGAAGTGAGTATGTGAGTTTGACGCGAGTGGTGCTCTTCACTCTTCCCGTGCAGTACATTTTGAGCATTTACATTTACATCATGATTATTGTCTGTGAGCCTGCCTTCTGTTCTCTCACAGAGTGTTCGGTGAGCTTGCCTCACTACTGTAAACAAGAAGGAGGCGCAGTCGATAACTCTTCTGAGCCCTTGTAATGAGTGTTGTATGCGAGGCCGATTACCTACATAATAAATCCATTATGATAGTCATAATAATCCAAAGCAATTAATTTGAGCAAACAGTGCTGTAACTTCTGCTTGTTTTTATGCCTCTCTCTTTCTCTCGCGTGCATTTTATTATTGCACACCCAACCTAAGTGTTTTTGCTACACAAGAGATTAGTGAAGAAGCCACACAACCCCCCACAACAAGAAGAAACAAGATAATATATCATCAAATTAGAGAAAGGAAGACTTGCCTGGGAATAATTTGGGTGATATTCGTGGCAAGGAGAGGAAAAACGAGTCATAAGTCATTTCGACTGAATATTTTATGCGCAACCTAAAAAAGAGAGAAAAGAAACAGTTTTTATTGTCTCCGTCGCCACGAGCATTACTTCTTAACTGTTGAGAAGTGGTTGTGTAACGGGACGACAAAGTGTGAATTGTTCACAGGAAAAAAACAGAAAAAAAATGTATGAGAGTGTCGCACATTTCACACAACAAAAAAACGAGATGAGAAGTTCACAATGCGCCACACTTTTGTTTTGATGCTCTCTCCATTCGTTCCCAGCATTTGTCGATATGATAAACCCTTTTCGATACAGCGATGAAGCGAAGAGCTCAATTAAATAGCATACTTGATCACCACAAAGAGAGAAAATATGCTCCCATTAATTCTTTCCATGATCTGGAATCCCTGACCAGAATTAATTACTCCTGTTTTGGCTCCCAATTTCCTTCTGGGAAAATGTGAGTGTGTGAGTTGGACTGGAAATTATTGTGATTTCGAGCTTCTCTTTACCTTGTTGTCTTGAGTCATTAGCAGCCGAAATTATAATGAGTGACGCATATTATGTGTTTACGCTTGCTATCATTTCTCATCGTGTGAATAATACAGGAAAATATCAAGAATTCCCTGAGAGCTTCACTTGTTTGAGAAAAAAACCTTTCCACTTTTCCCTCTCTCGTCACATTTGTCATCACTTGGTATCTCCTAAATGTATCTGAATTTATTACAAATTATGAAAGACAGCAGGTGGCCCCTTGCTTCCTCTTCAAAGTCATCATCATCACCATCAACAACAACTTCACTTGTTTCTCTCTCTCTCTCTCTCTCTCTCGAGCATCATGTCAACGACAAAAGTAGAGAGTGCAGAGTTAATTAAATGGTGAATTGTACAACGGTGGTGGTGGTGTGGTGTACAAAGAAAATTAAGAAGTAGAAAGAAGAGTTGAGGAGGAACTACCAAAAAATTATTTGTGTTGCTGTTCTTTTTTTTCGCTAAAAGGTGTGCAGACACTCAGGTATTCACTCACAAAAATCGTTAATCGTTTGCGTAGGGCTTAATGCGATAATAGCATGGTTTCTGTGCACACACCATAGAATACAATTTTTTCGCCCCTTTTTCTACAACATGAGCCACACCACCTTCACAACAACTATCATCACCACTTTTTTCAACTTCGATTTTTTCTTTTCTTATTCCCACTTTTTCTCATCTTTCTCTCAAAATTCGGCTTCCCAGAGGAGAACAGCCAGAGAGCTCGAGTCACATCAGTCTTGTCATTAGGATTCACACATTTTTTCGCACTCCATTAATCTCTTCACACAAGCACAGTTATAAAGCTGGTTCTCCTTAAAAAACGCTTCTTTTTTTAGAAAAAGATGAAATCATAACGTCTCTTTCTACAAGAGTTATGCTCTGTTATACTTGAGTTGTAAGCATTGTAATTTGTAATGTTTTAATGTGCCACTCTCCTTGGTATTGAACAGAGCTCAGAGAAAGACGGAGAGTTTACATTTGCACACAAGTAGAAACGGAGTTTTGAAAACGAGAGAAATATATATCAGAGAAAAAGGAGGATATTGTGTCAAAATTATTATTGTTAATGTATAAAGCCAGAAGGAAAGGAGAATGGATGTACGAGAAAAAGAGCGGTATCCGATGTTTGTGTGGATGAACTCATCCATTTCCATCTCGGAAGAGTCACAACAGAGAGAGAAGGATAAATAGATTGTAATGAAAACATTATAAGAAAAGTGCTGTTTCCTTCTAATATGCCCTTTCATCAAGTCTTTCAAACAACTTTTTTTTCATCTATCAAACACAAATGTTTACCTCAACACAGCAGCCCCATACGAAGAAAAGGAGAGAGTTATTTGAAATGGAGAGAGACTCAAAGAGAAGAAACCTTTACAGTTCTTCAACATACTTTTTTAAATGCCCTCTCTTCGACTTCCATATTAAATGTGTATTTGTTCCCACTTCAACACACATTCACTCAAAATGATTTGCCCTCTCTTCTTCCTTCCTTGTCAGAAGAAAATGGTCTGTGTACTTTAATACAGCATTGAATGATGCTGAGCGGAAGCCGTGTCCGTGCGTAATACGTGGATACTGGAAACAAGCAGGCTAATGTATGAGTGTTTTATGCAAGTTGTGAGCTTCTGCTCCTGCGAAACCAAATCATCGCTAAAAGAATCTTGGCCCAGATCAGAAAACAAGATCACACAGAGAAGTGCAGCTTTATTGGAGGAGGAAGAGAGCAAGAGGAAAAAAACTGCATACATGATCATCCTGATGATGATCTCGTAAGACTTTTAAAAAAATATAGTCCATACATCCAGAAAGCAGCCCAACGGCTTATTGCGGTGGTGCATCATCGCGGTGGAGAAAAGCAGGTGCGTTGACTTTTGGCACCAGTCATGCATTCCGTCTTTGTGGGTTCTCTCATTTCTACTGTTTTTTTTTTGCCAGAAGGTGTGAACAAGTATGTACCTCTCTTTGCTATTACTTCGCTGCGGATGAGTAAGTTCATCTGTTTTGACAGTTTTAACGACAATGAATGGACGTGAGTGGTCAAAAGTTTGCTAATCCCATGCCAATTAAAAAGGCACAACTGTCACAGTTTTTTGTATATGTTCGCTGGGTCTGACGATGATACTATTTTTTTTTTTTCTGTTGGATGACGACGGCCGCACATTTTTTACGTGAGCACTTGAGTTGCAAAATGTTACTTGATGGGAGAATAAATAGGTTTTTTGAGAGTTCGTGATTACGATACGGGCAATGAATCTGGTTTTCTGCGTTCTGAATCATTCAGAGTCCAGCAGAGAGAGAAAGAGAGGTGGGTCTCACAAACGAAATGCAGTGTAGCACAGCAGACACAACTGTTTTTCTACAACTATTTATTCTCCACTTTTTTCCCGAAGAGATATAAAATTGTACGCGTCAAGTTGAGAGGTGCACACAGGCTTAGAGAGTGAACCAAACACTTTCAGAAAGAACGTGTGGTGTGCATTCTATATACCTCGGTTTGAGTGAGAGGTGAGTAACAAGAACGAGAGAAGGAAAGTCTTAAATTATGCCTCTCATGAAGATTATCATTTGCCTGAGCTACTTAATTATAGAGTTGTGATGTGATGAGCCTGCAGAAAGAGGGAATTGGCAGATATGAGAAATAAATCAGGGCTGGAGGCCCAGCTCCTGACAGGCCCGCTATTACATTGATTGCCACACTCCCTTCTTCGTCTTGAAAACTGCACCAAACAGACGAAGAAAACCATCATCATCATCGTCAGCTTCATCTCGCCAAGAGTCCCAACCACAACAACATGTACTGCAAACGGGCCAACTATTCCAGGCACAAAGTAAGAAAAAAAAATCGTGATGCTCTGAGAGAGCCCAAAAACAGAAATACATCTTACATTGAATTGTGTGTGCACACACATCAAACGCGTAAATAATCAGAGTTTATAAGGATTTCTGTGGAATATAATAATATGTATTATTGCATTCAACTTTGAGTGGTAAGCACAACGTGTTGACGATCAAAGAGTTGAAAAAAATACGCTACCTTCTCCCTTTTACTTAAGGGGATCATTGCAAAATGTAAACTCGTCTCATTTTTTTGGGGGTAAATCATCATCGATATGTCTTTAATGCATTCAGCGTATGTGTCTCAAAAAAACAACAAAATTCTTCAGAGAAGAATGAAATGGTAGAAATATGTTTTTGGTACGCCAGTACACACACACGTCAACTATGTATGAATAACAATGTATGAATTAAAGACTCAACAGCAAAAAATGCCCTGTGGATGCATACCTGTCCTTACAATCATAAAATTAATTTAGACACACATACAGAGGCATAGTGGCTCAACTGATTTCTTTTTCAGAATTCAAACCATTGTTTGTCCCCCCGGCAAATATTTATCTCAAGAAAAAAATGCTTGCAACCATCCATCTTTTTCTTCAGCATTCAAGCAGTGTTGGCGTGAGTATATTGTTCATTGTGGGATAAGTCATGTCTAATGTACGCAATCTGGACACAAGAATTGGTGTAAAAATGCAGTGCATATGCAAAGGTCGTGTTTCATTGAGTTTCCCAAATCTGTCAAAAATGCCATAAATTTTCCATTATGCAAATATCCGCGTGAACTGTCAGTAATTTGTTTTCAACGGGGAGCAGAGCTCGAGAGTCGTGTGAACATTATCATCATTGTCTTTTTTTGCAGAGAAAATCAAAGAGGAAAAAATTAAACTAGCATTGCATGAGAAAAGCAGCGGTGAATACAGAATGTGTTATTATATCAAATATGTTGTAATGCCAATCTATGAAATGCATGTCGATGCTTTGTTTTCCATTAATCCAAAGTCAGGCTGATATGGATCAGTGTAATTTGCAAGGGAGGCCATCACATGAAGTTCATATGTTACATAATATGCCCGTATATAAATATAACAATAATAATAATATGATATGCAAATTTTGTTGTTCATGCTCATTAAATGCAAGTAACCAGAAAAAAAGAAAAAGAATATTATAATTTTCAAATTCTTTTCTAACTTGGTAAACTGTTGAAGAATTTAAATTTACCTTGGTTGGAAAATTGTCCTAAACAGGAAAAGAAATTATATGTGTATATGAGATAAAAATGTTCGAGAAATCACACAACAGCACACGTGTAGTAAGATTAGAGAGAATTGAAAACAACAAAAGAAACAAAATTGTTTTGGAGATTTTGGTTTGTATTTCTTTGGTGGAGGAATTTGGTAAATTTTTGTGGTATTACAAAAACACAATGGAAACTAAATGAAACAAAAAATGACAACTCACTTTGACGAAACAGTGAAACAAACGGAACCGCGAGAAAAAAAAATGTTTTTCTCAAATAAAAAAAATATTTACACAAGGACAGGAAAGGAGGAGGAATTTATTTAAAAACTGATCAAACTCATAGAAATGATGTATAATGGGCTGTACAGGCAAATTCTGTTTTCTTCTTGAAAAATTGAAATGAGAATAAAAGGGGGAGAGAGGAACAACGATGCGACTTTGTTTGGCAAAGGATTTCGGAAAAAAGTGGGAAAGAGACAGAGAGAAAAACGAATAGAAAAAAAAGACAAATCGTGTGACAAGATATATTGGATCGGTCCAGCCCCCGGTCCGATACGTACGAGCTGCCCCCACCGCCAAAATCGTGGTGGAACTGAGCCGCGGCCGCCGCCGTGTTCATCGCGTTGAGGGCCGTGAGGCTCGCGAGAATATTGGGGTTGAGGGACTTGGCCGCAGAGGACACGGCCAGTGAGTTGATCATGTGTTGGGCTGAGAGGGCGGACTTTGGAGGTCCGAGCGGAGAGCCCCTCTCCAGTGGGGGGCTGTACGGGGTTTTTGAGCCACGACTTGGCAGGGCCATGGGTGACAGTGACCCTCGGGATGGTGCGCTCGTCACGTCCTCACCACTTGACCCGCCCGACTCCATGTTTTGATCTATTTTCATCAACATCTGCACTTTGTCAATTTGAGGTGTGTCAACAGTTTGTGTCGCTGTCTGCCCCGGTGGTAGAGGTTTGATTGTGAATGCACAATAAAGCGACAGTAACGACAAAACTGAATTGCTACAAATGTTTGGAACTCGAGATAAGTTCGTCAAACTCTGTCAACAAGTCTTAGCCACAATAATTTAATTATTACTAAAGTATTCAATTAGTGCACGTGTGTCACTTCCACAATGGACATGAAGTAAAAACGATTTGTGGCTCAATGTCTCATTGTCCTCACTACTCCGTCAAGTTTTTAAAAGATATTAGCGTAATAACACAATTTGCAGTGACGAGGAGGCGAAACGCTCGTTTCCTCAATTGCAAACACGCTCGGCCCAAGTTTTGACGTTCAGTCCACAATCTCTCGTGTTGGGGTGATGGGAACTCGGAGTCAGAGTAATCATGTTCTCTCTATCTCACTCGTTTTCTGCTGCGAGCACAAAGTCACAGCTGAAAGCTGCAAGGGTTTACGATTGTGTGCTCTTCTCAGGAAATCTTTTCTCAGCAAAAACGAGAAGGAAGACGGAACACAACCGGTCCTCGGGGCACAATGAGATCATACGTTTAACCCCCCCGTTTTTCTGGAACATTTCCACCAATTCCCTTCGCACACGGAAAAACAACAGCAAGAAATGTTCATCGAGTTTATTGAACAATTCCTTTTTATTAAATTACAGGTTACAAATCCGAACCTTTTTTCATTCTTTGTAATAGTACGATAATAAATCACGAACTGCTCGGGAGAATATCTTTTCAATCCTTCACATTCCTTGAATTCTCCAAACACACACTCATACGCACCAATAATCACGGATTTTATTAATTGTTCAAATTCACAAGGGTTTCTATTTCGTTTCTTTTTCCTTCAATTCCGTCAAAAAATAATTCACTAATCACACACTCGAGTTATGAAGCCCAGCCCCAAAAACTGTTGTGTCACATTCCGGAGAAAGGGGTGAAGCGGCTGAGGCGTCGAACAAAGACTTTCTTTCAGCAACCTCACCTACACCATACCACACTAGGTTCGGCGGGAGTAGACACCTACTTTGGCAAAAATCCTTCCTTCCGGCGCATCATTCACACAGATCAACACAGAAGCGGACACTACGATGACCACAGCTCAAAATTTCTCGAGAAACCGACAACTGTGTAAAAAAATCGGTCATTGACAATCCAACAAGTCACCAAAAAAAATTGTGGCGTGTCGGTCAAGTGTATTTGTGTACAAAGCCCAGACTCGTGTGCCTGTGAACTGGTGTGAATAACTACGATTTCACCACTGACGCTCTTGCTGACAGGTAAGAACGATTGTAAGGCTATGAAAAACCCAGTGTAAACAATGATTCACTCTCAAGCTCACTCCTTTTCCCAGCATGCACAGAGAGACTCTGTGATGACGATCTGAAGCTTGCGAAGCTTTCAAGAAGTGTGCGTCTCTCTCAGAGTGTGAGAATGTTTTGATTGTTGAGCGAGAACTACTTATTCGGCTCATGTGCGAGTCAAGTTTAAAAATGAGAGAGAGAGAAAGAAATTGTGAGGATTGTGTGTGTGTGAGGTTGAATTTTATTTGTGCTCAGAATCGTGTATATATATGTTTCTTTTTCAGAGTGTATGCGTACATGTGCATGAGCCTCACTCCATGTGACTTTGGTGTAGCGATAAAAGTCTCTCAAAGGTAGGCGAGCAAGCGAGTGAAGGGAAAGAACTGAGAAACGACTCGTTTTCCAATCCCAATAATCTTTCGACAAAAATATATAGTGTGAGGAGTCTCTCTCGTCGTAACAGTGGGAGCAGTCGTGGAATGGAATGGTATGACGATGATGATGATGATGCGGAGAGCAAGCAAATGGAATCGAACTCGTCCTTACACACAGACAACAATCGTATATGTTTTATGTTTGAAGCCAGAAAAGAGGGAAGCAAAAGTAGTAAGTATTAATACGAGATAGCGAAAATGTTCTCCGTCCAACTTGCATCATCTCCGCAGTACGGGTGGTTCGCTCGTCTCGTAACGTTGAGAGGAAAAGGAGAGCAGTCTCACAGTTGGAATTGAAGTCGTAACATTCATATAATAATATCACTGAGAAACAAGATTGGGATTGGAAATGAGATGAGAGAGAAGGTAGGAGCTGTGTTTGTGTGTTGAAGTACGGTGGTGGTGGTGGTAAAAAACGAGAGTCATGTGTATAAAGTATATTATGTGCTTTGCTCTCTCCTTTTTGAGAACCAAGGCGGACCATCTCTCCAGCGATTTTTTTACGGAGAGAATAAAAAGCTGGGCCCGGGAGAAGCTTTCTCTCCATTTTCCATAGTGTTACGACAAGGACGATATCTCTGAAACAAATATACACATGTACAACTCTCTCCAGCTGCACACATCGAGCTACACAAACAGCATCACCATCGTCATGTCATATTCGGTCGAAGACGAAGCAAATGAGTAAACAGAGAGTTTTTTTCCTTGTATCTCGCAATGAATTCCATTCGAAAAAATATACGTAATGGCTCTGTATCTCGTATGTGTGTAGATGGAAAAAGATGATGATATTGCTTTATGTGTATTTACACGAAAGAAAGGATACGCATAAGTAAAGAACACACAGAGAGAAATAGGAAAAAAAGATATGAGTATTTTTCTCTCTCTCTTTCCTCTGCCACTTCTCTTTTATGCTTTATCTTTCTGTACTCTCTCTCTCTGGCTTTTCGTGGAATGGCATAAACTCTCTCTGCCGCCGAAGCTGAAGGAGAAGCTCTGACAAACTGTGAACACTCGTTCCTTTCTGTGATACTCGGTGGTGCTCTTGAAAACGCTGTGGCACACAACACACAGTCAGAGTGAGGAGAGGATATGTTTGAATGTCTTGTGCCTTGTGTTTGGTTTGCGCAACCCCAGAACTCATTGGCTCTTGATGGGCCAGACGTAACGCCTCGATTTAGCTTCATTGGGTGAGCCGATTCCGTGAGAGTGGAGGAAAAAAGCGATGACAAAAAGTTAAAAATTACATATCACAATTGAAGGCGGATTCCTACCTAAGATCTGTCGTCCTTCTCCACTTTTCTTTTCCACTCAACTCCCTTTCGTCTCTCGTTTCTTCTGTAATATTATGTATTTTTCTTATTCTCTCTCGTCTTCATCTCTCGTCGCTTCGTCGTGCTCTCCTTTTTTCCTGTGTATCATTCCTTTTATTTCCTACCATCATCCAAGACTACCGCTATCCCATAATAATATCTCCGAGCTCTCTCACTCCTATTGCTTTTTTTTATGTGAGAGCACCACGAATGCAGAAGACGTGCACATGAACAGAAGGAAGAGTAGAAAAAAGCTTGAAGAAAAAATGATATTTTTTTTCTCTTTATTCTCCTTCGTCGTCTTCGACCAATCCTACCAAAGTAACAGTTTTACAAAAATATATGATATATCAGTCTTTTTCTTCTACTACGGAGGTATGTCTTTTATCATTTTAACGGGAAAATGATATTTAATGAAATAGTTTTTGATTTTTTCATGAGCCTTTCTTACAGCAGACATACACTTTTATAGATTTGCAATAAGTCTACGAAAACATTGTCTGCTAATATGTGAGGTTTTTTGTTTGTCACAGCATTTTCTCATCATCATCGTTTCAAAAAAGATTCAACCAACTTAGAAATTGATGGTGGGAGGGGGCACTTTCGGAAATCTGGAGACTCTCTCACACACTCCCACAAAACGAGTAACTCTGCTACGAAAGACGCTGCTACGCACATGAAGAAAACGGCCTCCTTCATCATCTCTAACGATTTCATCTCATTGGCAAAAAAATACGACTGAGTTGGCAACAGCGCTGAGAAAAAAACTTTTCAAGCGTGTGCAACCTTCCTGAACGTCACTCCGTCTTCCTCACCACTCTTCACACATTTCTATATATCCGGACTTAATACCTCTAGCTTCGCGTGTGCCGTATCCTTACTTCCACTAATCAGACAGCACGATATTACAACAAAAATAAACTTTTTTCTTTTAAATCAAACTCATTGTCAGTAGTGTGAATCATATTGGAAGAAAGTAGACTCCGTGTGCTTCAACTATGTTGTAGAAAAATCAATCCCTGTTCACATCGACTTTATTGATCATCATCGTCGTCGTCATCACTGAAAAGAGACTTCTGTCTCTACTCGCATGCTTCGGCAACTCTACATTCCTTAACTGTAACAAAAATACACACAATAAGCGAGGTCTAGAGAGCGTGGAAAGTATCAAAAGTGAATCAGTTTCCCCTTATATTTCCCTCACTGCTTCAGACGTCTTCTCGTTTCCTCTCATGCACAATGTCAGATTTTTTTTGCTGACGCTTGTTGGAGCACGGCCAAAGCGAAATGATGCATGATTGATTGCATAAGGAACTTATCACACGCGACCGTTGGATTATTAGCACTTCCGCCTTCACAAAATGAAACAGTACTCTATCCGCTAATGATGTGTACTACGCCACATTACGTAATGGAATCAGAAAGGGGACATGTCGTACACATTTATTTTTCTTCTCTGACATTGATTACTTTATCAACAATACATGATCACCTCACGTCCGCATAATTTTCAGTTGAGGATCCCAACAGCGCCCTTACTCCTCCTTGCGTTAAAAATTTGACATACAAAAATATATTCAACTTTTTTTTATTCGTTGCGTAATGCAAAAAAACTGGCTTTTTCGAAACAAAGATGTGTGTTGGTGCGTTGCCACACAAGAGTTTGCAGTGACCTTTTGCTAACCACGGGTGGAGGTATTTGTAGTGGGCAGCTTGTTTTGGTTTTTTTTCTACGTGCACAAATTCAGTAATGAAACTTGATACAGCACAAAAAGGCGAGGTGTACAGCACGAAAACGGCTTCACACGACATTCATGATGATGATGAAGGAAAAAAACATTTTGCGCACAGATAGGCTGTAAGGTGGCAGTCATGATACAGCTACTTTAGTAAAAAGCTTGTTTTACTCTAAAATACCGGAGATGAGTTGAAGTAGAGAGAGAAAGATGAAGAAGAGGAGCTCGCCTAGTTCCGCTTCACTGCATCATCGATGCATTTTGTACTGCACTCTTGTAAATCACTGGATTCTAATAAATATAATAATATAACGTTGGGGTAATTGTGTGAGAGAATCGAAAGAGATGAAGATTCTTGATGGCCAGCTTTGTTTCAAAGCATTCACATCAACGTGGCGAGTTGTCGTACACCAAAATCTGCCTCATCCGCAAAATGCAATTCTTGGACATGTCGAAGACAAGGAAAGGGAAAAGATAAGAGGAAACCAGTGAAACAACTCAATGCGCTATTCTCATCGCTCTCGGCCGAAATAAATAAAGTTTTCTTGCAGGCAAAAGCAGTCTTTATCCGCTTCTGTAAAAAGTGAGTATCCTGCGCCTCAATCCCTGTGTAAAATGTAATGCCTTTCAAGTGAAACGGATGCAAGTCTCTACAATTCCCAGTATTGACACTTTCTTTTGGTAAAATTCACTAACAAAATAGGAACCAGGCAATCTCAGAATATTTACTAGTCGTCATTTCGTTTGTTTCGTACCATTGAATGACCCTTGGCAGCAGAATAAGTACAAAAAAAGCAGCAAACAAAACTTAAAAATATTCTTATCAAATTTGTAAGGATTTTAAAACCTCTCTGAATACGAATAAAATTATACACACACACCACAAAATATGCATTGAAAAGTTGGCGGCATGTAATTGGCTGAATATGGGAATGTGTAATTTGATGATTTATCTCCGTCTCCGCATGCCGTCTCTTATCGCCACAACAGTCTCATTAGTCCTGTTACAAACTCAGGGCAGACATTTTCCTCTTCTGCAGTGTTGAAATCTCTGTTTCTTGAGTTAGCGTCGAGAGAGCAAGGATATTGTGTGTGTGCGCATAGCAGCCCTTGGGCAATTGTCATTGTCCGGTTAAAGATGTACCGAAGTATGTTTCTCCCTTTGACGTGTCCAACCACTCTCTTGTCGTCTCTCTCTCTCTCCAAAACACAGCGAGCATTCCGCTTGTGAATGCTATTCACGATGTAAAGAGAGGAGAAGACGCGAACACTCCCATCTCAGATGTCATTGGTGTCTTTTCATAATCTTATAGCCTTTTCTTGTAGTATTTCTTCTCTCTTATTCGCTTACCATCCTGTTCAGCATTGCTTTCATTTTTGTTAATTACAGCGGAGGAATTCCCTACGAAAGAAAATGAGTGGGCAAACTATGCATCGTAGAGTACCTTCGGCTACAATGAGCTATTTGCTCTCTCTGGAACGTGAAAGTGTGGAAGAAGAGCTTCTCAGTATTCACCTTTTGTCCAGGCCACCGTTTTTGAGAGAGAGAGAGAGAATGAATGCTTCTCAAGAATAGATTCTGGACGAGAGCCAAACAAGATCACAATTTTATTCTGGTAGTGTATGTGTGTCTGAGAGGAGATATTATGTATGCAGTTCAAAGTGAACAAGATTTCCTTCCAAGTAATTCTCTCTGACTTCTTTTTTTGCCTCGTTCGTCCATGCATATGAGGATGATGGTGGTGGTAGAGGAGAAAGAGAAGTTATTTGTTGAGATATGAGATGATGAGCGAGGTACTAAATATCTTCAAATGTAATATGGTGAATCTTCGGTGGTAATATTTTTGAATTAAAATTGGAATAATAATGGGCGAAAAGATTTGAGAGAGAGCGTCGTTGTGGTCGTTGTTGTCATCGCGTTTGCATTCGTTACTAAAAACACAAAAGTAATTGAGCTTGAACAAGAGATATGCGAGGGAATACGAAAGAGAAAAGGGCGAAGAAGGAATAAAAAGGACCACCTGTAATTATCTTGTAGAAATATCTTGTCGAGCCCATGTATCCATTACAACGTGTAGAGCTCATCATAGCCTGTAATTAAAGAGGCCCATTTGATTTGCCTCTTCTTCTCAATTGCGCACTTCAATTTTCCTCGTTCTTCTCCTTTTCAGCTCCTCACTCTCGCTTCCCTTTCGATTTTTTACATCGTGTAATCATACAGAAATAACGTATGGCATGTCTCTCACTCAAGTCTTTCTTTTTCTCCATATTTTTCCGCACCAATTATTTTACTCGGAGAGTTTTCCAATGGAGAGGAATCGAAATCTCATTGCGATTAATGAATTGTTGGAATTGTCTCTATAAAAAATCAAAAGTCTCACTCATTTTCACCCTTTTATGGTCACCGTTCAGAGAACTGTGTGCGTGCCATTGAGCACCAAAAAAAGGTTCACACATCCACACATCTCGTGAGTGCTACGAAAAATGTGTAGAAATGTGTATTTGGACTCGTTTTTCAAAATCATTCAACTATCAAACCCGAGACGGAGGACGACAATGCGGATGATGCGCGAAGAAAAAAAAAGGAAAAAAAAAGCGATGAACGCGCACGTTCATCGTTTTCGGTGATCTCGTGTGATGGCTTGAGCGGAGGAACATTTTTATCTTCATGAGCTCACCTGTAATTTACGCCTCATCTGCTGACAACTATGTTCAAAACATTGGCAGCTTAATGCCAGTTTCGTAAATACACTGAAAGGAAAACACACCGCGTTCAACGTTTACGGATTTTTCTTTTTCTCTCTTCACTATATACGCCATCATGTCAAGGAGTTAAAGGCTGAAATGAGAATTATTATTATTTTTCTTGACTTACTTGACTCACTCGTCATCTTTTTCGTACCCTTATTACACACATTGCAGTATACAATACATGATTTCTTACAGATTTTATAAACACATGGTTTGCTTCTCTCGGTTCCTTTTTCGTCTGAAAAAAATATCATGCGTCCATGTGGCTTATGGGTGTATGAAATAATAATGTGTGTAAACTACATTGAAATCATTATTATTTTTTCCCGAAACGTTTCTCTTTGTGAAATGTTGATTTCTTTAAAAAAAGGGTACGCATTAAATTGTTGCACATGTTTACTGCATTGAGTTGCGCCTGAGAACCGAAGAAAACCAAGTTTCTTTCTCCATCTTTCGTTGAGCCTCTCTTGAATTCCAGAGAATCGAGGTAAATTAACAAAGAGAGAGAGCAAGTGTGTGTGAGTTGGAAAGGAGGATGAGAAATAATAACAATTATCGTAATGCCAATCCTTGATTCAGATAATTTGGTAAATAACTGTGTGTACGCAGAGTACTAAATCATTAATTGAATTAAGGATTGCTATCATTACCTGAGAACAAGACCTATCATTAGAGAGAGGAAGAAACTGGCTCTCTCGATTCCTTCGTTTCTCTCAAGTCTCTTTGAGCAATTCACTCTTCAAGAGTTACATGCTCACTCACTTTTTGAAGAGTTTTTCTCAGTCGGTGGATTGAAGACTGCATAATATAAGGCGCGTACCAGTTTGGCTGTGTCGAACGGTGATGGTGATTGTGAAACATGTAGTTTGTGCGAAGACATTAAATACGTGTATTTATATTTATTACTTTGGCTCAAAAGTGCACAAACTATTTTCTCTTATTTTCCTTTGTAGCCAGAGAAGGTTCGCAGTCACCTCGTATATTTTTCTCAAACAAAGTTAGATGGAACAAGAATTCTTACTGCTTCTCATCATCAAAGACAAAGCATTAGCTTGAAGAAAATTTATGATTCTTTTCTTGTGTACTGGCACATTTAACAAAACCAAGAAAAGAGAAGAGAGAGTCGCGATGAGAACATTGAGATTCCAGTGAGTGATGATGGTTGTGTGAGTGAAAAAATTTAAAAAATGTTGTTACAGTCACCAGCTTCGCTTCAACAAATTATTATATGTACAACTACAAATCCCAGGTTTGCATTCATTTTAATTCCCATTTTTGGTTGTCTCCTCATCCAAAGATTTTTGCAGGTCTCACAACAGTGATTGCGGCAAACCAATTGCATTATATTTTAGCCGACTTTCTACACAAGAGATATGACCAGGACAACCAATTTCAGCAAGAAATGAGCGAGCTATGAATGCGAACCGTGCAGATTTTGATTGAGTTACGTCATTCTTCTTGGAGAAATAGTCACAAAAATGTCAAATGAATGAATCTTCCGATAACGATGAGCACATTAATAATGATGTGCATATTCGCATGAAAACAAAAAAAAATTATGTGCTTACTCGCTTTCCATGTGAAATAAAACACAATGACTACCATGACTCGTTTTTATTTAGAGTATATAGCAGCTAGATGCGCATAAGCTTTGTTGGTAGCGCAAAAAAAACTCCAATGTTAGTTTGCAATGCGATCGGAATTCCTCAACGAAGAGACTCATCGGTGAGCCCATGAAACTCGAGCACAACTCCCTCTCTCTTCTTGTGTATGGGCGCTGGATAAGGGAGAAAAGGAAGACGACGAAGAAGACAACGAAAGGAAGAGAGAGAGAGCGAAGAGAAGAGAGGGGCATGATTTATTGGAGATGGAAGATGCTATCACTGATCAATATTGCTCACGTTATTTGATCACGGGTGAGGATAACAGCGTAATCTGCATTCCTCGGCAATACTCAATGGAAACGCGCTTCCCTCTCTCTCTCTCTGATTTATTCATCACTTTCAACTATGAATGATGACGATATGAGCTCTGTGTATTTGTGAAGCTTGAAAAATGTGTGCTATGCACAAAAGAAATGCTTACAACCTTGTGCGCCTCCAATCTGCGGGTCATAAATGTTTTGAGATGATTCTCTTTGCGCTATTACTTCTATTCAGTGCGTTGATTGAACATTGGCGGGGACGCGACTCAATACGCAGCTCCAAACGAATACACTTTTTTGTCCGAGTGCATATTTGATATTGTGGGCTAAATACCTTCAAAATCAAGGAAGATGTTGTGTTGGTTGTGTGTGCTGAGATGCACAATATTTTGTTGTTGCAACTGCATTTTGTTGCCAGCTTTTGTCCTCCTGTCGGCCATTAATGGAGTAGTTGATACACGCATTCTTCTCAAGATGTGCTAATACAGCGAAATGCAGCCAAAGAGTATATATAGCGTTGATGCTTGCCCTAGTCGATGCTCCAAGTCGAGAGTAATATTATGAGGAGATTGTGCATGTTGTTGCGGATTAGTACATGACATGATTACAATAATTTAACATTGTACTTTGCGCTCGCTCAAAACTAACATAGGCACATACATGCACACTTCCTCTACGACTTCGATGAGTTGAACAGGTGTAAAATTAGCTGCAAGTGGAATTTTGGTTGACTCGGTAATGATAATAAAGTATTTTTTGAAGAGTCATCAATAATCGGCAGAATTCAACGGGACAATAGCTCCTCTTTTTTCGCTACTTTGCAATCATCCTCAATTATTTTTGTACTTATTAAGCGGAGCGAGTGCTGTATGTATTTGGGAGATGTGGTCACCTGTGCTTGTCTGTCGTCGCATGAAGTTTACTAGCAATCTTTATGCAAAAATATTCTTTTTTAGTTGGACCATCTTGTCTAATAGTTCATTATTCTTCCTGGTTTATTGAGGCGTTTATTGTGATGACACAAAATCCTGGGTTCACTGCCCGACAATAATATGTTTTCAAAAGAGTCATTATTATCTTCTCATCTCCGCTCTCAATTACTTCCGCCTTTTGGTGACAAGGACTGGAAACAAAAGTTGAAACGAGTTGTCTAAATACTCAACCGAAGAACAATCATTTTAACTCATATACAAATGCGTATATTTTTTTTGGCGAAACTTGTCGAGTTTCATCCAACGCTCTCGGAAAACTGTTGAAGATATTTATATTCATTCAACAAACCTTCTGTACTTTGACTGAGCTCTCTCAATAATTCTTGTGGAAGCGAAATGTTTGGCCCATAAAAGTGCACTCAGATAGAATAAACAACGCTCAATCGGAATTGCTCAGTGAGTCCTAAAATTGAGATTTGAAAGATACGACGTGTCATATTTTTATGTTGTCGAGGAAGAGAGAGAGAGACTGGAATGGAAATGGAATGCGTAATGCGGATGATAATAAAAAGAAGAGGGAGAGAGAGAAAGGAGAAAATGTGGTCAACCCTCTAAAACGTTAAACGTTGGTTTGGTGGTTCCCCTCGCTGGAAACCGGAGATTCAGAGAGATAGCCATCACCGGACAATTGTGAGAGGCAACAAGTAAAGTGAGCCGCAACAATGATTTTCTCATATTGAGAACCATTTTTTGAGAGATCTGAGTTCACAAAAAAGTGGTACGGTCAACGGTGGTGGATGAGATGAGAACCACCGACTCTCCCACCCAGGTGTTTCTTCCCCTTTTCTCTTTCAAATGGATCCATACAACATTAGAAACGTACCACTCATTCACCCTCCTCATCTCCTTAACAGCAGACACAACTATAAAGCGTAAAACAATAGTAAATTATTTTGAGATTATCGTCTGATAAATCTTCAACTAAATGAGAAATATGTACGCTCGCCATTGTTACTTTGTGGGGAGATGGTGGTTGTTGTTGTGGTCCGCTCTCTACTGGCGGAGAGATAATATTGAGGAGGTGTTTTTAATTCATGAATAATGGTTGTGACAAGGCAATTAAAGAAAAAATTCAAAAGTCGTATGCGGACGTGGTGGAAAGATTGTTGTTATCAGCTTTGTGCAGAGTCTAAAAGAAGTCGTATACAAACGAAGTACAACGAAAAACAATGCAAAAGCGCAACACGTCATTGAGTCACACTGACTGGTGGTGCATTTTTGTAATATTCTTTTGATGAGATTCGTACTCATTTGCAAAAGACTGAGAGAGAAGAAAAAATTAAAAAAGCAAATAAACAAAGTTTTTCGCGTGTCTACATCACGTATGTATATAAATGAGCATTTTCCCGAACTTTATCAAAAAGATAATTACTTTTTATGTGTTTCTCTGTGTGTACAAAATTATGCACCACCGGCGCATAAAAGATGGTGGTCAGTACAGTGCATTTGATAAATTGAAATGTTTGCACACTTTTGTAATCATTTTATGTAAATCACATTATGTGCCTGTGTCCATCCTCTTCTCGACAATATTGCGGCTTGACAATAATATTTCATTTTCAGAGGATGACCCGAGAGTCGTTGCAATAATAAATATATGAATAGTGTTTTAACATCGAGTTCCATATATACACACCTGATATTGTGTTAAACATTGTAATTGTGAGTTTTCAATTTCGAGTGAAATCATTTTTTGAGCAAGAAAATCATTGTGGCTTCTCAATTATTTTGTTGGTCTTGCATCGCATCCATGCCTTGAGTTCAACAACACCATCTATCCGGCCTCGTTGGTATACAACGCTCTGAAGTGGATTGCCACACAACCCCATGTGTAGGAGACGCGTGCATAAAACGTTGTTCACAGTTGACTACAGCACAGCGATTTTGACTCCGTTTTTCTTTTCAACATGATTTCAGAGAAATGTTGAAGTCACATTAATGACGGTGTTGAATTGATCATTACTTCGATTTGATCGGAGCGATGAAGAGACGATGGCTAACTTGAGGATAAGGATACTTAATGATTTTTCATGCTCAACGAGAAAAAAAACTGTGAACGACACAAAAAAATATGCAATCAAACGCAGACTTGAATACAATCATACTAGTAAAATTGTCTTTTTTATTAGTAGAAAGAGAGAGAGACCCGACATATTGTTGGTATAAGATTTTTTTTGCTGTAGTGTGAGAACACAAAACACTGATACCGACTCTCTTTTCTTTTGACAAACAAGTGGCCGTGGTGGTGGCCAGGAGGCACTCGAAGAGATGGGGATGCTTGAGGTGTTTGTTTGTGGTGGGCAGAGATTACTCATTATCATCAAAAGTGATCGGATTTGGACACAAAAGGAGAGCGTTGACTGACTGGTGAAGAACAAGAAACAAAGTCAATCTCTCTCTCTTCTGTGGCGAAGCCGCAAAGTTTTTACCATCGCTCTCTTCTCCCTTCTGAATTGGGCTTCTTGAGTGCGTGCTTCCTTCATTTTCTTCTCTATTCTTCCGTTTGTACAAAAAGCTCGACCGCCGAAGAGAGCGGACCCTCGCACAAAATTTGAAGTGAACAAATTTTTATTCTCAACACTTGTGACGAGAGGAAGATGTATCTGAATGTGGAACTCAAATGGATTTTTTTCTCTTTCGTTCGGGTTCTATATTATGTTTTTGTACATTCTGCTGATTCAATAGCCAAAGCAATTTTCAATGTCTTTTCTCGATGCCGGACCGTCAAATCGAGAGCTCATTGTACCATCAAGAGCCAGAAAGAGAGAGAGAAATGAGAAGAGTCATTCAATCTTACAACTCATCACTCACTCGGAAACACTAACTTTGTTTTCACAAGAAGTCGCATTGTTCTTTAATTAAAACCCTGAACAAATAATCTGGAGTCTCTTTTATTACCAGGAGATTATCAAGACTCACAGCAATCATCATTACTTGTATTTATGATCATCTGTTTTTTCCTCTTCTGACTCAACCCATCCACGGTGACGGAGATGCGAAATCATTTCATTTCTCTGTCGTGTCTCATTAGTTATTTAGTTACGTTGATGCTCAAGATTTTGAAATGCAGTTTGTTACGTTGCCTGTATTTTTGGTTAAATAAGTTTAAAACGCCAGGTGGGAGTAAAAATATTTGTCCAAAAATATGCAGAAGGACAACTTCGCAAGTTTGTCACACCTTCTCGCACATAATCACACCACAGCCCAACTCATTCCACTGACAGCTCTGCGATTGGACGAATTGACAATGAAATATTGGCAGACAAAATTAAAAAGGATTGCTTCTCTCTCTGTAATCTCTCAGCAATCCAAAGACAGATGGATGATATCATGGACCAGTGGTAAAGTCAGAATGAAGCGCGGCTTTCTCTTTCCTGAATGCTTTGATGAAATAACAATTACACGTATTGTTGTTGGACAAAAAGAATTGGTAGGATATTTACAAAGGGAAACAAAAGAGGAAACAATCAATTTACTCATATATTGTCATCATCACCACATCCATCCCATTTTAATTTATTATTTACGTTTCTTCATCTCTCTCAGCAGAGTGAAGGATGGAACGCTATTAAAAAATTCAATAGAGAGGATTATTACGGAGGCATGCCGGAGAAGAAGAAAAAAAGGTAACGAAAACAGAGCGAGAGAGAAGAAAAAAATCAACATCACGCACGACCAAAGAAAGATTGATTGAACTCAGAGAAACCATTACAGTTGTCGGCATTGTGTACTTAAAGTTCTCTCTCTCTACAAAATACACAGCTCTCCCCACACAATAAACTTGCTATTGAACTTAATATGTTTGTCTATATCTTTCAAGACGAATTTGGAAAAAAACGCCTCTTTTTATGGAGCTCGTCATAGGTAATCATTATTTCGCCAAGAAATGGTCTCTCACAGAAGAGCGTGGTGATGAAGTAGTGATGCTAGTAACGAGAAGAGGGAGAGAAAAATTACGCGACGAATAGAGACCATGTCGAACAAGGGGGCCGTGAAGAATATCCCTTGTTTGATTTGAATCTTTTTGTTTTCTATTCATTATACGCGTTGCTACACTTTCATTTGCACGTTTTCGAAGAGGAATCGTGTTTGGGTAATTAATCGAATTCGAAATTAACTAAGAGTCCAACACGTTTATGCCTATAAAAATGTAAACAACAACAAAAGTTCGGGTTGAAAATGCATAAAGTCTTTCTAAAAAAAACTTTTCATCTTTACGTATGGGCTCAACTTGTCCCAACGTAATGTGAAGTAAAAAGGTTGGATTTGACGGAATTGAATTTTTTCTGCTCCAAATTGAAATGTGAGGCGTTCATAAAGCAATACCAAGATAAGGAATATGATGACACTTAATATTTTTAAAGTGCCAAAGATATCAATACCTTATTCAAGTGAATACAATACGCGTGCTTTTATGGGATCCAAAAGGGAAATGGGCGAATATTGAATGAAAGTAGGGCTGAGCAGAAAAAAATACACGCGTCGAGTGTATCACATCCGCTCCGCGTAGAGGTTTGGCCTCTTGGAAGAATTTTGATTCGATATCAGATTGTCATCAATTGAGATCATTTTTATTCTTTTGTGTGGCACACGTACACCAAATGTGGTGTGTCTGTGTTCATGCTCAATGACAAAAATGTATCGTCATCCTATCGTCGTCGTCATCATCGCATTCAGAATGGCAATGTGGAGAGGCATGCGAAAAGCGAGAGAGGCGCAGAGAAAACCACAAAATGTGAATGACTCCCGGTGGTGACTTGTCATCATTTACTTGACTGATGTATAATACAGAGGGAAAACACAATTTCAATACAATACTTTTCAACATTAAAGTCGTTTCTTTGAGAAAGGGAGGAATGGAAATGCTATCAAGATTGTCATCGAACAATCAAAATGTGATGCCACAACAACATTCATGCACACACAAGCATATGGGCATATTGCGAGTTATATTTTCAGCTTTTCTTCGCTCGACAACAACGACGATCATTGATATTGTGCCACTTCGTCGGTGGTGTAAGCAGTAAATGACATTGGCAATGATGGTGGCGTACAATGTCGTAATCGACAATCGTGTGAAGCCGTGGCGGTGCGAATAGGCACAAATAAAAATTGATAAAAAGGCGAAATATGACGGTCACAGGGAAGAGAGAAAGAAGTTCACATTTCTAAAGAGAGTCTCAATGCGCGCATCCTTTTCAGTGTAAACTCTCCCCTGGAGCATTTCAATCCACATTTTACCGTCTTCTATCTCTTTCCCTCTGATTCTTTCTTTTTTTTAAAAAAAGACATACTTTACAATTTACCCTCGATTTTTTTGATCAGAGGTTGCACAAGTGTGGCTCCCATCATCATCCGTTTGTATATATTTCTAGAAAGCAATAATGCACACACCAGTCTCTTCTTTACAGTTAAAAAGATAATATTATTTCCCATTGTGCCAGCTTCGTCATCGCACATCGCTCATCTGTCAATAATCGTAATGGATACACCACTCAATAATGTTCGCTATGCATTCTCTCCTGAGGCTCTCTGGATTCGATTGAAAAAAGCCAGCCGTCGCTGTGCGAGGATTAGAGGATGCTGCTCCTATTTTTCGACACGAATCCGCACATAACATTTTTATAATACATTTTATATTCAGAAACATCTAATAAGCAAGTTTGCCAACGTATTGGACGCTGAAAATGCAAAATAATGAAAGATGAACATGTAATATTTGTACATTTAAAGAAAGCATGCCAAACACAGTCTACAATATATTTCTATAGTGATAATATGTAATGCTTTCGCTTCTCAACAACTCGACTCGACTGAATGTATCAAACACATTCAACATTATCCCATAACCAAATAACATTTTTTTAAAACCACCGTATCGCAATACTGAGCTAAACCACTGATTCTCTCCCTAAAAAATGTTTCCTTGATAACTTTTTTCCCATTATAATGTAAACTGACAAAAGAGGAACTAGATCAAAACGAAATAAAGAAATCCGAGTGCAGGCACGGTGCAGTTTACAGAAAAAATAACATTGTATTTACATTATGACTTCGTTCCCTGCACAACCCCACTCCGAGCGATAAAGAGAGAGAGAGAGAGGGATAAAAAAGAGACTTGTTTGCATTTTTCATTTTTATATGGAAAGCACGCCGATTTTAAAGTGCACATGCACCACGATGGGAACACATCGACTCAGAGAGTCAACATGAAAACTACTTAATTAACTCAGCTTGTTTCAAACTGCTCCCAGTCATACATAACCACTTAAATAAAATTGGTTTATATGATGGTTGTGTAATTTTTGTACACTTCAAAAGCATTTAGAGAGGATTCCATAAAAAAGTTTTATTACTGGTTGCAATGATACGCATATTTATTTATATGGGTGTGATGGTGAAAGGGAAAAGTGTGTGATGCAAAATATATTTTGGGTTTTGACTTTTCCGTGTTTTCTGTTGTGTGTGACTGGTTGTCAATAGTCGAATCCGGGAACAAGTCATTAATTGGAATTTAAAATTATGGTGCTCGCCTCCTTCTCGCTGTTTGACTGCTTCATAATGTTCGATCTCTTTCAAGGTTTTTCCGAGTAAGCATGCCTAATGCCCAACGTCATGTGTGTTGCCTGCTACAATGAGTTGGTGACAAGGGGAACCGTGTGCTGGATGTAAAAACGTGTGTGTGTGTGTGTGTGGTGATGGAGAAATATGATTTGAAAAAGGATCAACTCACTCTCACTTGCGAAGCTCTTTGCATTTCAGCTTTTCCTCGAGCAAGCTGCGAATGTATACACTTTATACTCTGGAATCGGAGTTTTTTCGGAAAAATATGAAACCAAAGCATCACGTCTGAAGCAGGGAGCTCGTTGTTGTGTATGTAGATGAGGTCGAACGCGACCGAGTCAACACACCATTTGCATTTGTAGTCAGGCTCAAAAAAGTCTGATGATGGCTTTCTCTCTCTCTCTTGTCATGTATCTCATTCTTCGCGGATAATGTGCAGAGGCAGAGCAAAAAGAAAAAAAAGTCTCCGGAAAAAGAGTGAGAGAAATTTTTTTACATGCATACTTTGTGACTGTTAACAGCCAATCTAGTTGGCATTCAATAGACTTTTTTCCATTAGAAAAGGATTTTTTTCCCAAACTCAAAACTCATAATGTGGATCCAGATGGTTTGCAAGTAATTGAGTTGCTCTCTCTCCTCTCAATAATGCTCTTGCTCATGAAACCGCAGAAGCGCACATCTTCTGAAAAAAATGGGAGAGAAAGAAGAGAGTGAGTGCGTGTGGAGCAGAGAGAAGAAAAATCTCAAAATCCATTTTGTCCCATCTTCTTCTCCTCTCCTTCACTCTTTACTGCAAATCTCTACACAGAGAGCGAGAAGGGAAGAAGCTCGTCATCATGAAAATGAAACTGGTGTCATAATGTGTGTGTACTTGGGTGGAAAAATAGGTTGTTGTGGCATCCTTGATGAGGAACTACTAGAGTAAAAAACCTTTTATCCCTCCAATTTCTTGTCCTAATCTTCCCAGTCAGAAAAGTTGTGAGTAGCAAATAACTCGGGAGTCACCTACGAAATAGGATTTCTTCTTTTCCCTCGCCACTTTTCACCCACCACTTTAAAAAAATACGATGACTACCAGAGAGACAATATAAAGTGCAGAGAGAGGGGGCAATTGCTATACATGACATGTGTCCAACCCTTTCCCGTTTCCCAAACTAGGAATTAACACTCCCGTTGATACACCGTCGTGAATATTTTCACTAGTTTCGAGCAATAAGTTCCCTGTCTCTTTGGAAATGAGGCATTGCCATTATAACCTCACTACAACACGACAACACAACACGTACACATGTATACATATAAAGGTAGAGGAGAAAAATATGAGGTGGAATCGGAGACAGTTTGTTTTTTATTTTGACGAGAGAGTGTTTTAAATGCCTTTTTCGATGAGCATCTTCATCACCATCATCCTCATCACGATAGTGCTCTCAATTGAGGATGATGGTAAGGTGACGTGTTGCGTACCATATATTTTATTTAAGCTCTCATTTCCAACTAAATGGTGATCCTCCTCAGGGAGCGCGAGAAAACCACAAGGACAAGCCACAGATCTCAACACCGCACAAAACCAATAATACCACACACTCACTTCCTTTCTCTCTTTCCACCTTTTTTGTACCTTTGTGAACCGCAAACGAAGCGGGGAGGAGTGAAGTGCATTATTGAGGTTCATTTTGGATACAAATTTTACAGGCTGACAAAACGATGTGCCAACAATACACGCACATTATTACTTCGAGTGAGTGTAATGTACAAGTCAACATAGATTATGCGTCAGCCCTTTCTCTCTCTCCGTTGTGGAGAAGAAGCCTGGATGAGTTATGGCTTACTTGCCCTTTCTCAATGGTCCCTGGCCGTGACATTTAGCCCATAACATGCGTCTTTAAGATGATGAGATGAGGAGCATGTTTTCCACAACTCAAATTACCACAGCACGAGCCATCTGGGTCGCCCACAAGTGCGAAGGGGGTGAGTGAGCTGAAAAGCACTCGGTGCAGAAAATGAGAAAGACTCTTGTCCACAAGTGATGTACTTGCTGAAAAACAAGGATACGTGTATATACGGATGGTTCACCTAAAAAATGCACACATCTGTGCCAAAGATGCGATGATCCTCATCATCATGGCATCAGAGGGTAGAAACGGCACAGGTTGTTTCGAGCAACATTACATTTCACGGTTTTACCTCATCATCCGCTGAGGGAACTCGACACGTTGTCTCGCCTCATCAATGTGGGTTCTAATTCAGATGACGAGAGATCAATTTGTATCCAAAGACGTCTCATATTTCTTGTGCCAATTCGACGACAGTTCTCTCTTGTCGGCTTCCAATTACATTATTTTTTGTCTACAAATGCACATACCAATGCTTGAGCGGGTGAGAGACAGATTATTAAGTTGATTGAAAATGAACCTTTTTCTGAATGTAATGCGTGTGTCTCTCCTGCATCGGATGATGATGTGAATGAGGCTTTTTCTCGGCCTAAGTTGTTGAGTCCCGATGGTCGTTACAAGAGTTGTTGCTCACTTTGCCACTTGAGCACTCGTACAACTCTCTCTCACCAGTTTCCTCTCTGGCAGTCATTTCGCGTTGAAGCCACAAATTACTGACGACGTGATGACACTTTTTCCCTAACCGTTTCCATCATCATATCGTCTCTCTCTCTCTCTCGCTCTCTCTTGATGACATGGTCCCGGTTTTCCTTGTTCTTTGGCTTCACTTATGTGCCATGGATTTTGTGGGTGATGATGCGTTTTCCGTTTGATGGTGATAAAAAACCATTTATTCCCGGTTCTCAGCTGGTGTCGCGGAAACGTTAAAAGCATTCTGTCACTAGACATATATATGCATGCACACGACCAATCAAGGGAGAAAGGAATATAAGTGGTGTGCACATCAGCCCTAAAGACGAGCGTAAATACATACACATCACCATCTATACTGTTGCACATTTTAGCAAAAAATCATAAACTTTATACACTACCATTTTTGTAATTAAATAACTCTCTCTCCTCTCTCTCTCTGCTCTCCTATTCATTCATTCCAACATACTCACTCTGAATCTACTCTATCTCAGCGTCAGTGCACATAATTCGAGGAGGATGAGCAGAGATGGAAGAAGAAGAGTGAATGAAAAGTGATGCAGAACGACGACAACGACAATACTTCTGGGACGCAAAATCTACTTCCATTGAGTTGAATATTAAACATAATTTGAGCATTGTACCTTGGGAAATGTTCGAGTAAATTAGTCAGACAACAGAGATGTATGAGAAAATCTCCGGGAAAGGAGGAAGGGGAGAGGCGTTTGCATGCACATACCTGCCCTTACTCTCTCTCTCTATCTGCATACACATTTTATACGGCATTAAAAAAAGCATTCATGTACATCACAATATGTTTCCGCCGTCGTTTCCTTTCTTCATGAGAATTACTTTTATAAGCTGCGTTAACCGCGACAAGTCACACAAGTGGCAGTCAGACAGACTCGCTGTGAGGATGAAACGTGAGTATATGTATTATAGATATTTTTGTGAAAGTGAAACATCACGAAGACCCGACGACGACACACGTATAGAAAAAAGAAGAAATCACAATCACTCAAGCTCACGCGCTATCACTGAAGCCAACACCACTGTGGTGTGACAGTAGTCAAAGTCATCAACTCATCTGAATGGATAATACTTTTTTTTCATATACCCTTTCGTGAATCTCTAAATCCGGTGTGGTGGGAGTGCAAGCACAGCGGAAAAAGAGAAAAGAGCGAGGATCACTAAACTCTCTATCATTTCGGTTGTTAGCTCACGGGATGAGAGAGTTGGAGGAGTTTTTTAGGGTAGAAGTGAGAGAGAGAAAAAAATCTGCTGAGTGAGACTGAAAAGATAGAGAGCCTTTAATGCGCTTCCTACACGCCCCATACTCTCTATCAGCTATTAGCAAACGCCACGTCGTCGTCGTCGAAACGGGTTAAGCCAACTGTGTTTTTTTTCTCTCAAACACATTAGATTATCGAGGTGCAGCGTGCAACTACAGAGGAGAAAATTTTCCAAGCGAGAGATATAGGTATTACTATATATTCATATAATATGCATACAAAGATGATGGAATATTTTCCCCTTTTTTTAACTTGTATTTGTAAGATAAAGAGAGAGAGAGAGTAGGGCAAAAAGGGGAAAGCAATCCAATTCATTGGAATACACACGTATACACAAACACATTCACTTGAGTTTACTTTAAAATTGAGGAAACAAGGAATTCTCCAGTTGTGTATATCCTAATGCAATCATAATGTAATAGTAATAAAAAGGAATCAGCAGCAGCAGCAGCAAAAGTTTTTATAAAAGTATATACATGTGTAGAGAGAGAGAGAGATGCTCATAAGTGGCGTATTGAGTCAGCCTTAACAACGAGACAACGACGAGCAACTAAAAAAGTACATAACTACCCGTGTTCCTCTCTCTCTCTAACTTGGAGTAGGGAAAAATGGGAGAGAAAAAAGCGGGTGAGTGAGAGGAGTGAAAAGTTGAGTTTAAGTTGTTGGAAGAGAAATCGAATATTAATCAAATAGAATTTGGCATGTGCAATATCGGTCTGTATACAAATATGCTGTCAGTCGTCGAGATGATTAATGACATAAGAATATGATTTCACGGAGAAAATTCTCACTCTCTCGCTTCGCTTTTTACCAATTTCCATGAATTGAGCGCATTCGGCGCTCGCTCAACACTCATATTGTGTGTGCATATATAATGTATGCAATTCGAAGCCTTCGCTTGGTATTTTCTCTACCTCCTTTTTCCGAAACGAGGAAAACACATCAGCTCCAGTGTATCACCACCACCGGGTTTTGTTTGAGAGAGAGAGAGAGAGGCATAGTGATTTTGGTGATTCCATCTAGTTTTCTCATTGAATCATTGTCGTTTGTGGGACATAAATTAAAATTTGCTTTGAGCCATGTCTGCTCCATTGATAAAGCAAGAATACGAGAGAGAGGACCAGGCCTCAACTTCATAAAATCATATATCCTCCTTTTTTCTCTCATTTATTATGTTGATATCGAAAGTTTACGAGTAATCTGTACTCGCACCAGAGAGACCCAAAGAGTTGGCGCGTTTGTCGTCTTTATTTTCTCTGTCGTAATGGTAGTGATGGTGTGGATTGTGGGTACGCGAGTGTATACCAACACAATGGTCTGTTGAAGCCCCCTCCTCACTCTCTGTTGATGTCAAACCTAATTCAGGGACAACAGGAGGAACACACGTTGATTATGATGGAGCCACCAAGCGAAATGTGATGGCAAGTAATGGGGATGACGACTTCACCATGATTACTTTTCCTCAGCAATGTCACACGGAAAAAATATAACAGGAAAAGAGTGTTGGTGTGGGTGCCGCAACGACGCCGACGAGATGAATAATGAATGAGGGAAATAGAGAAGAAGAAGATGTAAACACTCCTTCCTCCCCTGCCTTGGCAGAGTGATGATGAAAGTGGCTAACTGGAGAGTACAAACTTGGGCCAAGGGAAAAGAAAAATTATATGTTCAAGAACAATGAACAAGATTTCTGTTCACAGTTGACGTCCGCTTCTTGACTCTCTGATTGGCGCAAATAACAGTGACTAGAGGAAAGTGGGGAAGAAAAATACTGCGAAAGAGTCACGAGCAAATTCTACGTGGACGAAGAAAGTGAGGAAACGTGTACAGTTTTTAGGAAAGGCTCGTTTATCAAATCACTTGTGTGATAAAATATGGTCGCTTATACCCAATCTATGTACATGCATACTTTCACGTATGTAAGTCTTCAAAGTTTCCGACACATACGTACGTACCTCCAGCGTTCTGTTTACTAGGTCAAGTTGTGTAGCTAGCTAGCGGGTTTCGGCGAGTCCCTCAAGTCATACATAATGCATCTGCTGAAGCTGAGTATGTGTGTGGTGCATCCTTCCGTTGTCGATAGGATTTTCGGCGAGACGGACACCGGTCATTTCTCAATGTTTTACCCCGTCAGCAAGTCATTGACGGTGGCTCACCTGTCAGTTTCCACTTGTACAGGCGATGCACGCGTTGCCAAAAAATGGATCCTGGTTTCTTTCGCCTTCGACTTGGAAAGCTAGACAAAAATATTCTCATTTTCCTCTCGCTCTCTGCTTCCTCCGACAACATTACATAACCAATAAATCTGAGCTTGAAGCTTTCACTCTCTCCATGTTTCTCTGAGAAGGCTACATTTTTATCCGCTTTTTTACTCACACGAAGAATAGTTATAAGAATTCAGAGTCTTCTGTTTTGTTTCAGGATT
This sequence comes from Alloscopus bannaensis, assembly GCA_027743745.1. Lineage (NCBI taxonomy): Eukaryota > Metazoa > Arthropoda > Collembola > Entomobryomorpha > Entomobryidae > Alloscopus > Alloscopus bannaensis. Next base: position 20,020 of record JAHZMW010004229.1, on the reverse strand, counting down.
ATTGACGAACAGGAATGAGATGGGGAAAATGCAGAGAAAGAAAAGTGAGGAATGTCGTATTTAGGCAAGAGTTGATAGAGGCAAGAAGAGCTTCACTCTTTTTTTGTTCTTCAAAATTTGCTGTAGCATAAAAGGGGAATAATGGGAAATCAGTTTTGTGGAATTGAGGAGCTAAACATGTAAAGCCACCTAAAACTTAATATATTACCTATACGGAACTCCGTATTTAATATATGAATGGGTTGAAGATTGCATGCGAAGACAACATCGAGTGAAAGGAGTTTGTTTTATTCCCACAAAAATATTTCATTCCGCTTCTCTCTGAATCGTGGCTCAACTTTTTTTCTACGAAACAGATTTTTTCCATCTCTAAGTTTTGAGGGCGCATATTATTGAAGTAGTTTACATCCGCACACACCAATTCTCTCCACGAGTTTTTCAATAGGAAACTGCGCTCCGCTCTGCTAAAAAAAGTTGTACGTGTGTGGGGAGAAAGAGAGAGATTTTCAGAGAAGTAGGAATGTCGTCTATTTGGCATTAATCATTCTTTGACAGGGCCTCTTTTTTGAACCGCCATCCATCAAGTGGGTAGCATTGCTGGACTCCTCATTTTCTCCGGCTTCGAATATATTCTCTTTGACTGTGTGTACGGCACACTCGTCTAAAAAATGAAAGCAGATGCCACCACGAGAGAGCTAATATGCATCGCAAACAGAGAAGCAAAAGGAGATTCAATAATGCTGTTTTATGCACTGTCATCATCAGAGAGAGAGAGCAGAAAAAGCAGTGAGTGAGCAGCATCCTGGGCGTTTCTTCCCGCGGTGTGATCCTTTCCCTGATAAAAAATCTAGAGCCAACACAACGAGAAAGTAGGGAAGAATGTACCTCAGAATATTATGAGAGAATCCCGTTATCACGTTCAGAGCTATTGTGGAGATGTGTATAAAAGTTGGATGGCAGTATATCGTCGCTGAAAAAAACCACTAATGTCATTATTAGATTTTTCACAGAAATGAAAAGGAAATCCATCCTTTGCTGTGTGCATTTTTACTCGTATCTTTCATATCATCATTCACATTCAATACACAACGCAACATTTTCAGAGTAAGAGAGAGAGAGTTTTTTTTAAAAAAAGAAAAGATTTATACTGTTCGATCGTAAAATGCTGACAGTGAAAACCGAATATTATTTCTTTATCACTCCGACATCGAGGGCGATGCGATACAGAAAAGGCATCAACGATCCTTGATAATGTTCCCCAAAAAGCAGAGGTGATATGTTAGTGAAGGCCAATATGACGACTTGCTCCTGCACACATAGTCGTGTCATCATTCATATTATGTACTCACTCTCTCCTCTTTCCAATTCAATTTATCATTTTCACATTCACATTACAACACACTGAAAAGAAAGATACACACTAGCACCATCAGGACGTGTCAGCTTCTCCTTTTTTCCTTCCAATTGGGGAAAATAAGATGTTACGTGAACAAGAAGCTTAGAGTAATATATTGCACAAGTTTTGACACAAAAAATAACAGTTAAACATGCGCCCACTTTTTCCTGAGATTTTTAATAGTTTTTTACCCATTTCCATAATGATCCGACCAACCGTTGTCTTCAAAAAATGCGGCAATATTTTGTTCCACGTTTGAAGCATTAAAGGTTTGCTAATTACCATTTGTTAAAAAATCTGCGGTAGTGGAACAAATTCAAATGGTCCTCGCCAAACAAACACGAGTTATCGATTATGATTCATGAGAAGTAATCCGTTCGTTTAAATTTGAAATGCACCTTCGCATTTGTCATGGTTCTTAAGCCTTTCATATTTTTATGACTCACAATCCTCACTTGTTGGATACGGTGTTGCTCCACATCCAATAACAGAAAGGCATAAAAATACACCAGTAAAACATATGCTTCCCACTGATTATTATGCAAAACGTATAAACCCATATCTAAATATTTCCACTAAAAAAACTCATTTTTTTCTCTCTTCGCCTTCTGCTTTTTCATATGCATAATAATAATAGCGTATGAAGCATGATAATGTAGGATTTTTGATCGGCAACATTTTTTTCCATCCTCACACTTCGCTTGATCAATCAGCCCGATGAATTGGATGGAGTGGGAGAGCGACTAGAAAGAGAGAGAAAGGCTGTTTAAATAATTCGACTATTAAATCGAGTATAAAAGTGTATTTACTCTCAAAGAGAATACATCTGCAGAAGATTGATAAGATGAGAAAAATGGTTGTTTGTAGAGGAGAGTGTTTCGTATGATGCACGAGTCTTTTTCTTTTCCATTTCCTCCTCCACCGTTTTCCTATAAAAAGAAAGAGATGAGGAAAAAATCCATATGGATGCGGAACGGTGTGTTGTTTGGAAAGTTTTCTTTACTGTCGCAGACTACACATGATATCATGCCCTTTACGTTCCAAACTTATACTTTTTTTGATGCGTGTGTGAGTGTGTGGAAGAGGGTGAATAAAAAATGTAAACGATATGAAATGATATGATGCGGCAAATAGAAGAACTGCACAACTCACGTCTCCGTTTTTATGTATTATGATGCATTTATCAGGAAGGAGAGAGTACGGAGCCGTTAAAACGGCTGCAATAAGAAAGCACGGTTTATTCAGAGAGAGAATGGAAAGAGAAACTGGAAGAGTAAGCATCATTGGCACTTTGAGAGGCACATAATTCCCATTTCCTGGGTGAAGAGAATGGCGACACAGGAAAAGCACGTAATATGCAATCACATTTTATTCTTCTCTCTCTACCTCATTACGTGAAGGGGTTGCGGGGCAAAAAGCTTCTTCTTGAAGTACGACAGAATGTCTGCACTTCTTACACCTTGTAAAAAACTTTCTCGTATAGAGCATTCAAATAAACAAAAGCGGGTTTTCATCTCCATCGCGAAATTTTTTAAAAACTATTTATGAAGCAACTTAAAGGATTAACATTCGAGCTAAAATTCAAGTAATTTCAAATCGCTCACTGACTTTTGCTACTTTAGTGTCGGTGTGCGCCTAACGTTAACTTCGGATGTATAAAGAAGATGTTCTAAATGTACAGGGACCAAGGAAAAGTGAGGTGGAAACAGAGAGAAAGTTGAAAGTTGAAGATGGGCTATGAAAAAGTGGCATAAGAAAAACGAGTGCTACAAGTTATCACTATTACTATTTATTATTTAATATACATGAATACAAAGGGCAAGAATACTCACAGGTTCTGCTGCACATGCTCCAAGGAAATGATTTTGTGTAATTTCCACGTATGTGTGTGCGTATGCACCTAATCCATTTCATTCCCGTGTGTCGTGTCCCTTTTATTACTGTGATCATCTCTTTTCTCTTCATAATTCCGTTGCAGTTGTTTCCATAACTTTTCTCCCGCTGTACACGGTGAAAGAAGAGAGATCAGCGTGTGTATACACAACCGTGTCGTATTATATAATTCTTCGCTTTTATACATATTCATTTTTTGCCTCCAATTACTCGGGTTATGGGGGTTGTGTATGTGAAGAAAAGCAAAATGAAACTCATTGTCAAATATTACAAATTCACTTCGCTCGTTCAGAGAGGATCATAATATCAGCCCATGAATAAGTACACGCGCCAGTCTCTGCTCTGCTATTTTTTTTTACTGCATCGAAACTGCCGCAACTCTTGACAATGGTTTTGAGACACAGAGAAAGCAAATGAATCATAATCTGAAGGCAGCTCTACAAAACTACATATGTCGATGAATACCAAGAGACGTGTGTCGTAAAGGAGTGAGTGTGTGTCGTTGAACAATAAAAAGACAATGTGTGTGGAACGTTATTTTCACCGCTTGTACAAGTTTTTATTATCGCTGCAATATGCTTTAGCTACAGAGAGAAAGGATCACAGTGGAGGTTTGCATGCCAGAAAATGGAAGCACGTAAACGGTGTGTGGTAATGGTGATGCGCCATGAAAATGCGGTGGATACCGAGAGAAAGTGAGAAGTGTAATAATACGGAATATATGGCTGTAGAAATGTTAGGGGGATCAAGATGTGAAAAAGTAAAATGCAATCTTTGCATTTACTTAAAAAAATTCTCTTTCTCCGAGGATAACCTTCACTTTCCCATTTCCTTTCTCCCTATTTCCATTCTTGTATGATACAATGTCTTCTTATTTTTACAGCTTAGCGGTGATACATTGATCCGCTCCGAATGATGGGAAGTTGGTGGATTCCCAAAGCCATGATGACTATGATGGTTCATGCATACCTTCTCTGCTACTCTGTAAACCAAAACTGCCAAAGTGTAGGGAGTAAGTGTAGCAGCTCACAGAATATGTACTTGCTTTATCCATGAGGTAGAAATAAGGATGTTCCATGTAAATGCTCATTTGTTGGAACACAATTACACAAAAAAAATTGTGCAACGTGTCCTCATGCAAATTTTGTTAGATTTCATCCCCTTTTCGGCTAAAAAATACCTGCCCAAAAACAAGAAAAGAACGAAACCCTTTCACACTGAAACACATCCTATGATCATTTTTACGGATCAGAGATCAATATTTTGAGCAAACAATGTCGGCATGCGTTGAGATTTTTCGAGGAGCTATCCATCCCTTTTCTAGCGGTGCGAGGGTGAATGGTTAGAGTAGCGGGCTGTCAGAAGGGATGAGTACAATGCCACCTGTCCATTCATTGTAGGATTTAGTGCCGAGCATGTCGTTACCCCTCGTCTTTGTTCAACCGAAAAAGCTGAGCCAAAAGAGAAAAGCTGCAGAATGGGGGACGGCGAAGCGAGTAGCTTGAATGCACGTGAGATGGAGACCAAGTGAAAACGTCATCATCGAAAAACTTTGACCAATATTGATTTTATTGCATGCAAACATATACATGCTCCTACTGCGAGTCTAGCATGACAATCATCCTTCCCACCCAATGAGTACATGGATGGAAACGAATGCAACAACTAATAAAAAAACGACTGTCGTTTCAACAAACGCACAAAGACAACGGGAGGACATTGAAAAATAAATGTTTTACAAACATCAAACCTTTCGTATTGGTAACTTGGCGGGTAGCTACCATCGCATGAGGATATTCTATCAGATGTGTCAGGTCTTCAGACTGCACTTCAACAACAATTGGTTCTGAGTACGAGTTGCTAATGTATTGACCTCGCTGCTGATAACAGACACTGCCGGGGATTTTAAAATCGAGTTTCTTAATGAAAGTACAACTGTCTGGCAAGTTTGGCTATCAAACTCAATTTAAGAGAACTCCTTCCAATTTGCTTTGATGTACACATTCATAGTTCATACGCGAAGGCATCCAGTCGAAAAATCTGCTCCCAACTCAGCTAGTGACCATTGGTACCCTACTTGGCTTATGTGTTCCGATGGATTACCTAAGCATTACTTTCTCAGGAGTAAAATATGTCGGTCAAATTCGTAAACCATCGTAAACCCCCAAGAGAAACTGGGTCAAATGAGATGAGAAGGGAAAAAAATGTTCAAAACCTATTAACGTGTAGACCACAAATATGCTTAAGGTGTTGATATTGCGTATGTAGCTGCGTTCGTAAAATTCTGAATCTATTTTGAAGTTCATTAAAATTCTATACACTAATCGCCACCAAATTTGTACATTAAAATTGTAGGGTAATTTAGTAGAGTAGAAATATTCAAATCTCAGTCCCAGTTTCAAATTATATTCTGGAAAATACTGGATTATATTTAAATAAAATCCACTGTTGAAGCGGTGAATCTTCCCCCTTTGCTAGTAATAAACAGGAAGTCACTACAACTTTCAGTACGAGTATAATTTCGTTAATTCGAAACGCGTTCAACCTACTGAAACTGATGAGAATCTTGAGGATACGTATACATTGTACAAAACCGGATACTAGAAAAAGAATTTATATCATTATCAGTTTACATATTTATAATGTTACAGACAAGCGCAAATAATACATGAGGCAAAATGTTCTCAATAAAGCATCCTTAAGGTAAAATATTGCTCCAAGGCTACTGAGACTCTTCACCCTCAAATGGAATCTTCTTCTTTGGTCGACCCCGGCGAGGAGGCACTTCGGGCTTCAAGAATTGAAAATCACGTGTAGCCGTACCCTGTGTGAGATCAATGATATCGGCGTCATTCAATGAGCTCCGTGTTGGTCTAGGAAGGACCTCCAACTCCCACCACATAGGTTTCTTGGAGCTTGTACTGGCCGCTGTCATAATCTTCGTCGGAGCTTTCAAGACCTGAATCTTGGGGGGAGCATGCTCACATTTCGCAGGCATTGCCTGCTCCTTCGCTTTTCTCAAAGTTTTCCCAATTTTTGGCTGATGGGAAGCATTCTCAGATTTCGCAGGTGTTGCCTGTTCCTTCGCTTTTCTCAAAATTTCTGCAATTTTTGGCTGACGGGGAGTACTCTCACATTTCGCAGGAGTTGCCTGTTCCTTCGCTTTTCTCAAAATTTCCTCAATTTTTGGCTGATGATTAGCAACACTCAAAGTCCTCAACCGGCAATACCCCATTTGATCCTCTATCGCTTCACATTGTCGTATGTTTGCCTGTTTAATGACATCAGCATTATAATGCTGCATTATATTAACGAAAAGTCTTCGTCAACTCTACAAAACAGAACAAAACTTATAATCGTGTTACCAGTAGCAATTCCAGTACATCGTCAATAGCCTCACTAGTATGGCCCAAAGAATGCCTCCAATCTTTATTCTTCAGTCTTGTCAACATTGACGAGAAGGAGCCTGCGACGTTCTTCGTCATGATGATCTGCATTTGCAAAGCGACATTAGAAAAAAATCAATAAAACTAGACCCTCCGTCACGGAATTACTCCCACCTTGATCCGTACAACAAACTTACCACTTCCTTCATCTGCTTGGCGACGAGTTGCAACCTAATATTATTCAAAGATTTGTATTCCGTTCGCCGCGCCAACTCCGCCAATGTTGACCTGGGTTGACCGGGCACACGAGTATTTAAAGTTGGCAACCATCGGTCGCACACCTTGAAGTAACCGTGGTGGTGCATCGAGTTGCTAAAAGTTTGCCAAGAATTACACGCCGCCTTGATGACAGTCCGAGCCCTGTTCGCGTTTGCCTGTCTTGCAGCGATAACCTCCTTCTTCCTCTGCGCCTTCGTCCCAGGCTTCTTCCATTCTACTTTCTCCTTCAGCGTCTCCTCATTCGGCATCGGGGCCTTGCTTCTAGCTACGATCCACTCAACACCTAAGTCCCCAACGTCTTCAGCTCGCACCGGAAAATATTTTGGGGCCCATTTGAAAACAGAGTCAGGTGGATTCATTACTGAAAGTCAAACAACGACATTCCATTAGAATTAGGATATAAAGTTTGAAGGTAGTCTCCAAATGATGACACCCTCTTCAAGCACAAGAAACAAATGACAAAATATCAAGACCCTCACATTTCCTGACTCTTGGAAGGCGACTATCGTCGCAGGTTTTGGTCAGAAAATTTCCGTTGCCCTGAGACATTATACTTCCAGGAGTTCCTTCTCTATCAACTGAACAGAAAAATATAACTACCAGCCGACAAATTATTAGCAATACAAACTTGAATCTTCACCGTCTGACAACTAGAAATGTTGAATGCGTACTGTGGAAATGCAAATTGATCTTCTCGCACACTGAAAGGTCGACAAAAGGATTTCCTCGTATCGTCTCTCGTTTCGGTAGACGAAACCAATACAGCTGAACTGAGGAGCTGCGAGTTGCATCGTAGTTTAAACAGTGCGGGCGAGTCTCACAATGCCCCGAAGTTTTTATGACTTGGCTGTGGCGCAACAAAGTATTACGTGTCGTACGAAGATGACGCTTTGATAGCGAAACGATGTCGACGGGACGTATGTACCTACATTTCCGGACAGTTTCTGAAACATCACCATTGCTTCGTTGTTTTTAATTGAAAAATACTGATTACGTTTGACAGAGAAATAATTATTCATTTACCTATGTTTAAAATCATACCAAAATAGCTAAGTTTTTTCAACCTCATCCACCTTACGTCAGCGTATGTATGTATGTATAGAAGGGAAGGAACACGATATAAATAATCAGAGCTCCAGCCTTTGAATCCAATGAAGGATTATTACGCCGGTGTATACGTACTACGTAATGATTTATCCGTAAATCGCTACGTAACTCTTAAAATACGTAAATTCTTGTTCCTTATCTCAAACAACCACGCCATTAGACGCATAATATCTGTACGACATGGCAGTTGTAGAAATTTATCATTCGTTATAAAGTTCTAGACACCAGCAGATCTTCAAAGTTGGAGATAAATCTTAAATCTTAACTGGTATTGTGCAATGTGGAACGCTTTGCTTGAGTAAGAAAATCCACAGAATGGCATTGAGGCGGTTAACAAAAAATGCATTCACTAAGCAATAAAAAACCCGCGACGGATTCGTAATGAATGAAGATAAAAATGTTGGAAAAGTATTTAAATAGAACACAGGAAGGATACTTTTTTGTTCAGTTCAGTTTACGGGGGTGGGTTCTATATTTTATTATTAAAGTTACTGATAAATAGGAGTATGCGCACTGTTCACTGTTAGCAAAAGGTATAAATAATGATATTATTCACTGCTTAATAATAAATATGAATAAATACGTGATCAAATTAAATACAGAGAATGCCTGTAGTAAAAGTGTATGACATGTCGAGAAGTGCGTTGAGTGTGTCGTTCTGATGATATCAACTGAAAACAATGTTGTCGTCGTTCTGTGGATTTTATGGAGACGGGATATATAATTATCGATGTCGCCAAGTTCACCTGACAATTGTGCTCACTGCCTGTTACTCTTCTTCCCACTCCTAATTTCTCCGCTGCATTACTGTAGTACACATTTAAAACATAGAAGAAAACAACAGATAAAAAATAAATGTCCACAAAGGTTGTCACAGCAGTCGGCATATTGGCACAGACACCACAACCGCGCAGAACGAGTCTACAAAAGGAAGACAATGAGATAACAAACAATAGTCTAGGTCGAGCGATTCCCAATTCATTTTGGGAAGCCGTCATCAGCCCGTCATTGAGCATGGGAATGGTCTGTAATTGAGACTAAAGCCAACATCCATGTCAGGATTATCTTTTCCCGAGCAAACTTGCACCTGGGCGTAGCTTCCGGTAGTATTCACTGAAAAATGGAAATAATAATGGACTCCAAGACTTTTGAGTCAATATGTATTACTGTAGGATTCTATGATTATTTACCCATGATCATCCCATTGTTGAGCGTGTCTCCACAATACTTTGTACCTCCAATGAGAATGTAGTCACCGTCTGTACAATCGCTGGGCGCCATCCCTGTACGAAGTCAAATGTCACATACAAGTACATATCTACACGCACCTAAAATTTGTAACTGCTTCACTGTAAACCTGGCAACATGAAGCTTCCTTCCGTGAGCAATACTCCACAGTTTCCTGACGCCACCGCGAAGCAAGCATTGACACAAAAGTTGTTGATGTACTCTCCCATTCCGCTACCATAGTTGAAGGACTCAAAGACTCCCGTCGGGTCACGATAATACTGCAATGTCAACAAGTCATTTAAATCATCATTAGACACAAATCATTACAGTAGAGCCATAGAATATAGAATACATAGTATTTAGTCAACCTGAGTACAACCAGCCGGAGCTGCACATGCGTCACCAGTTTTAAACTGGACCAATCGTATATTCCAGGTTCGAGGGTCGCTACCGTCAGCCAAGGTAAATGACAGCGTTGCCGTGCCATTTGTGAAGGGGATGTACACTATGGAGAAGAGAAATCAAGCAAGTTTCGTTTTTCAAAGAGTTGCGCTGTCCGTAAAATACAACAGCCAATCACAATCTCATCAGTTCAGGCTACTACTGGCAGTGTCAGAGGAAATAAAAATATTACTGAAGGTTGACTCAAATCTGTGTTTCCAGGTCAACTCGCGAGTATACAGCAAGGAGAGTCAGTAACAAAACAAAATGATGCATCATCTTCTTCTCTCCTATCTGATTGCTGAATATTCATAACCGCCTTTGAAATGAGTGAGGAGCACGCAAACGTCAAAAGTCGGTCTCCAATGAACCGACAGCTAATCGATTTTTAAATGACTTTTTGTATGCACTCTGCACCGCACTGACAGTAGTGCAGATGTAAAAAGAAAATCAAAGTGGAAAGGAGATCGTTATCATTGTTGCTGCTGTTACAGGCTTTGCTGCACAGCTTTTTCGGGCTCACTTACGCATCTGACCCACATTGCTTCCACACAAAATTGGTAAGACTGACGTCGTGGATTGGGATGTGGTAACTGTAAAAGTGTCATTCATGCAAGTTCCCGAACTCGGGCCACGGATGCTGAAGTCGAGAAATTCCAAGTACAACTCGCTTACCTGTGTGCAATGAGCAAATCAAATTCAGTATTTCACTATTAATTCGGAGCTGATTTACTTGAGAAATCTTACTCCATCAAGATGATTCACGGTGATAGTACAGGACAAGGGTCCGGTGTCAGGTTTTGGGTAGCTAGGATTGCTGAAATATGTGTTGTTCGTCGTCACAGTTCCGCCGCATGCAACGGGCACTGAAAAAATCGAGAAAGAAAATTATCACCAAACGTAGGTGACTTATGAAACAATGCAATGTTAAGTAATGCTCCACGTACCAACGCAACATGTGCCATAACTGCCTGCGCAAATTCCGGACGATGTTCCCCCAAGATTGGTGCACTCTCGATTACTGTAGCATGTGCCAACCTGTTTCGAGTCCGAGTTGCAGGGCACATTGTCAAACGATATGATACTGAACAAACCACCGGAAACCACTGCAACAACAGAAAAGAGCCAATAATCTAATTCAACTCAATCAATTGTCACCAATGCGTACTGAATGCTACCTGAACGTCGGGCTTCTCTTGTCGTGTTGTACGTGGGCACCATCAGCTCCCTATATCCATTGGCCCAGGAGTACACGCTTGTGTTCCCTATGAAACCCACGTAGCCTCTAGGATGCTCAACCTGGGAGGGGGTCACCACTCCTCCTCCCACGCTGGAAGTTGACACAAAGAGTATTTGGAAACATGCTGCGACGCCAAGAGAAACCAATAATGTCCTTAAGGTCAACACTCGTCTCCGCCCTATGTGATCGGAGGTCATTTTTTCGCTCTTCGGCAATTCTAGGGCAAACTCAACGACTAATTAATGACCACACGAAGGAAGCACAAGGTGCCAAGCTGAGGGTGGCTAGTAGACTGACTCGGGTTTGACCATGGTTTTTTCAGACAGTCGTCGACGACTCGAGAAAGCAGCCTGTGCAAAACTAACGGTAGCCGCAAACGACGACATTCTCCTCCTTCGAGTCACTCTTCATCATCATCTCTCAGATCGATAAGGGAATCCTACCGTACCTCACCTCATTGCACAGAGTGAAGCATCGTTGTTGGCGTTTTTTCAATACTAGTCAAGTAAAAAACCTACTAGTTGTGATTGATTTGCATTAAAATTCACTCTAGAATATTCATGGCTTCAAGACAAGGTGTAACAACAATGAATGTCGGGCATCTGTAACATACAACGTAGTCATGCTTTCCTTTAAAAAACCAGAGAGTAGCTATGGCATACTTTTTTTCCAACATTGTCCCACAGAATGGAAGTGAGACGTGGTTTGTATATGACTACCGATGCATAGTAAATGTCTAAAATGTTGACCCATATATTGTATATTTTCATTCGTTGTCATTGGCTAAAGCGCTAGAGCTTTGAAAGTGAAGATTGGTCAATTTCTTTGAAAACGTCAGTTGGCATGTCTTCATTTAGTCAAAAATCCCGTTACACTTTTGCGCGATGACTGACTGGCAGACTTCTTATCAGCATAATAACATGTCAGTTCAGCAACAACAATTTTCAAGTTAACCAAAGTTTTCCAATCCTACTATCTACTACAGTATATACACATTGCACGTAAAATGGTGGACTCGAAATGTTTTACCAATTGCTATGCTTCAAACAAAAAAAGTTTTGTCAGCAGAAAAAAAATCGTGCTTCAGGCCTCCAAGAGCAGTTGCCCAAAGCCATTTGATAAAACCTTGAAGTACGCTTTAAACGAGAGGTTCTTAGTTAACGAGTTGTTAAGTGGACGCTTATTCACAACGAATGCGTCGAAGAGAAATTTAAACTGCTTTGTAAAATGCAACATGCTTCACCCTCAAACCATGAGTTCGAGAATCCCCGCAACTGAAAAGCTGTTTTTGGCAAAGGGTTAACCATAATGAACGTGGAAGTAAGCATGCACATCTTGGTTGGCGTTGTCGGCAGTACGATTGGAGTCGTGTGCGTGTGAAAGTATACATAGATAAAAATGCGTGAGTAGATGGAACTCGGAGGGAAACTCGGCGCTGTTCCGGGTGAAAGAATCAATACAATCTCGGTGAAAGCTTCACACAAGTCGCCCCCGCTTTTCACTTCCCGGAAAAAGCGGCAGAGCACAACTTCGACAGAGTGAAAACATTGAGAAAAGCATATGCTTTCTCTCCACTCTCTCCACCACGTTCACATTTACTTTATCACTCTGATAGTGTTCCACTAAAAATACAAAGTACTTTTAGTGTTAGTGAGTGTGTTTCCCATGATGGTTACCGTCAACCATTTATGACGAGGAGCAAGGTTAACAAATTTTCCCAAAACAACCATTGCAGTTTGTCGAAAAAGTAGCTTGCCTCGTAGTGCAAATAGAAATTCAGATTGTAAACCCGCAAACAGTGTGGAGGTAGGTAAGTTCTGAACATTTTCGCAGGAATTTGTGAGCTTTGACTATTCCCTCATGCATTTTTGACTAAACGAGGAATTAAAATGGTTTTAGGATTTTACGAGATCACAAAATCGCTTTTTGTGTTTTCATTCCATTCTATCATAATATACTTTTTATTATCAGCTAATTAGGCATAAACGAAAGGCTACGCAGGGAGTAGGTATTTTCATCTGAAGCTCTGTATAGTTTATTCTATTTCACAAAATGTTATAATATTGAGTAAAGCGTTCAAATATTTGCAAAAAAATAAATTATACCGGTTGGCTAGACAGTCTATAGAAAAGTCAACAAAATCAAAAATAAATAACGGCAATATAAATTAACAGGATTGGTAATGAGGTTTGGGAAAAATGATGATATTCCTTGTAGTGAGTAAATATATAAATTAAGAACGATAAGTGAAAGCTTTCTTATCCTGCAGTGGACATGCACGGATTTTGCCTCCAGTAAATGGAGAACCCACCGCCGACATCGATTTCGTTAGTCCGCACTGTGACTGTGAAAGGTCCGTTGGTTTGGTCTGCATGCAAATATCAAATTCTCGATTAAACTTGACACTGAAATCTTAATTGTTATGAGGAGAGATTCTACCTGTCACAGAGACATCGTCAGTCATCAAAGTGGACTTGGTTCCGTCATTCAATCTCTCGCCACAAAGTCGGATTCCATTCATAATGAGGTAATCATCCGGACAGTTCCGGATGCCCACTCCGGCTTGGCCGCTTGGGAGCAAAAGATTGCCTTGTGCTAAGAGAACGCATACAGACGTCAAGCAGTGATTTTGAATAGTATACCGGTGAAAAAAGCTACATTCATAAAAAATAGGTTTAACGAGTGTTGTGTACGCACCATCTGCATTAACAATCTGAAAGGGATAATACTGTCCATCTGGCACAAGATTGGTGTAAGAAATACTGCAAAAGCCGGCCTCTTTTCGTACGCAAACGACGTAGTTCAGGTTATTCTATTGAGAGAAGCACAAAACATCCGATTTGTACATGTAAAATATTGTTTGAGAGCTTAAATGAAGCATTGATTGGTTATCATGATTAGAATAGTTGTATTTACCAAGTACTGAGGTGACGTTGTTGAGTCATAGTTGAAACTCTGAATTGTCCCCATCGTTCCCTCGTAATATTGCAAACAATGGGAGGGCGGAGTGTAGGCTGCTTGAGATTCCTCGATCTGAGTCACTTGTATGCTCCAATCCCGGTCCCCTTCGCCGGTGGTCATCACTGAAAGTTGGATTTGAGACTGGGACGTTCCAGTTTCGATGTAAACTACAAGTTAAAAATCACGAAGAGACAGTGTAGACCTCTCTCATTCTGATTGAAGTGTTTTGAGCTTGAGGTATTTCGAACCATGAGTGCCTGAGTTGTTTCCACAAAGAATGGGAATTATATTGTTGGTATTCTGGCCGGACACGAGAAACCTGTCCGTCTCACAACTTCCAGCGTTTGGTGGATACATCTAGGAGTAAATTAGGTTTCACAAGTTAGTCCGTTTTTAATCTTTATAAAGGTGTAGCATTTTTCATACGAAATAAAAACTGACGACAAATGTGTGCATGTCGAGCCGAATTTGGCGAACGTTGGGGTTCATTTTTTGAATGTTCACGTTGCAAGTTGACACACCCCTGGTGAATGTCGCTCCTTTGCTAACAAAGTAGGTTCCGTTGCGAGTAATGGTGTCGCCACAAGACCTAAAAACTGTAGCACACGCATTCGCGAAATTATGTTTAAAGGGATTCTTTTTAAATTTTTAATCTAATTTTAAAGCAATTTAATAGTGGGACCCTCACACAGGCAGCAAACGCCTAATCCTTGGGCACATGACGTGGTTCCTTGTCCTCCCAAATCAGCACACTCTCTGCCATGGTAGCAAGTTCCATTTTCGCCGTTTGGACCTGTGCACGGCAGATTTTGAAATTTCACAATGGTGAACAGTCGGAGAACTGAAACAAAACACAAAACCGTTGTCATTTTGGAGTCACTTGCAAAACCAAATCCATGGTTGAATCATTTTGATTTTTCTTTATGTAATATTTTAAGTTCTTCGTTGTTTTTCCTACATCGACTCATGTTGCTATCAAAGGTAATTGTTGGTCGCTCCAAAATCCCTTTCGGCCTTCGTGTCGTAGTGGACGGCACAAAATCCTCGCTACTCGTCTCCTCATCCCCCAAATTTGGCCGAGAAGACAGTGAGTCCTTGTTAGGGTCTCCTTCAGCATCCGTCTTTTTCACATTCGGAGGTGGCTGTCCAAATCTCGTCCATATCCACCCCGGAAACATTATTCTCCTCGCAAAGTCCGCCAATCGGATTGTGGGATATTTTCCGTACAGAGCGTGAATTGGTCTTGTAGCATTCTGCAAATCAACTCGCGGAGGAGTTGCAGGGACATTGACTGCAATGAGTCTCGGACGTGGGGATTCCACTTCCCCTCTGTCCACCTCAATCTCATCGTCTAAACGATCCTGACGCTGGGGAAAAGTTACACCTTCCTCCCCTTCCAAAGCGTCTTGGTCATCGTACACAAACTCACTGTCGTCCACTGGAGCCTGGCTCTCCCCCTCGGAAATGGTGACCCCACGTCTCGCAATATTATTTCTCAAGAGTTGCACAGACTCACCCCCACCCCCTGTGTGGCACGCTTCGCCCTCCAAGAGACACAGCTTGCGTTTCGGGAGGATGAGGCCACTCTTCGGAGGTGGCAATGTTGGTGAGGGTGGTGCGGTGGTGAGAATGCTTTTTGACACGTTCTGCTCAGCTTGCTGCCCAGGAAGCTTGGTCATTACACCGTGAACTTCACACCAAACAGTGAGCATAATCACGGCTGCTGCCAGAGGGCAACGCAAGCACACTTTTGAAATTGCCATGATTTTTCTCTGCTAAAAAGAAGGAAACACCTCGCCACTCGTGTATTCGAGTTCCTTCAGACAAGGAGGAAAATTTGCGACTGAGGCCCTCCACCAGCTCAAGTCGGAAATTATCTCTGTCAACCTTTAACCACATACTGCAGAGCAACAAAAAGGTTAAGGCGATGTGTGCGCGCCTACACAAATTAAAGATTTTCCACTACGAAGCCCTTCATGTGAATGGTGAATAGTAATAATAATATGTGATTCGAAAAGAAGCATACTTCCCATCCTTCCTCGCTCTAATTCCTGTGAATTACCTCTCTCTCTCTCTCTTTGGGAAAAAATCAAACTGAAGTCAAGTGTCAAAAAGGTGAACAATAGCGCACTAATATACCTACTAATTGTTGTGTCTTCCCTTTCTCCCAAAGGAGAGCTTTTATCGAGCATTTTAATAGCGAATGCGGGAGCATACACACATTGTCTTTCCCTTGAGCACAAAGTCCGGTCTCTGTGAATGCACACAATGCGATAATACCATTAAGACACAAACGTGCACAACGCTCTTGACATTTGTTTGTAATGCAAACTTGTTAACTCTCTAAACGTACACCTCAAATCCTTTCGGAGGTAGTCCACTTCGTCTGTCAAAAAAATTGGAGTGCATCATCGTTTTTTTTTCTCTCGTAAAGCTCTCATCACTCCACCGTGCATATATATCCACCTCTTTTTCTTTGTGTTTCCTCGTTGAGCTGTGACAAAGAGACTCAAAAAGAAACAACGTTGCGAAAAAAACTTAGCTAAACAATGGATGCAAACAAACAACGCACACACGTCAAGAAATCACTATATAAAGTTCTCATCATCATCATGATCTTTTGCTTTTAAACAAATTCACAGAGCTTTCCTCTACCAGACTCGAGCTCTGTAGCGTTACTCTTTGTCTCGCTTGTCTTCCAACTGAGGCTCCTCTTTCTTATAATATCTTCGTCATCATCATTAGTACCGAAAGCATGAAGGCTTAATCAGGATGACTTGCGAAAACAAAGTTTAATATCCTCTTTTTTTTCCTCAATTCGTGTCATTGTCATTGTCACTCTTGTCATTTTCATATCCGGTGGTAACGCTAACCCCAGGAGATATTGACGGCTGTATTGAGTCCTTATTGAAATAGAGATGATATGTGAAGACATAAAGATTTTTTAGAAAAGAAGAAAATTACAACCTGGGTTTGACAAATCTATATAAAAGTCATCCGAATTGATGACAAGGCATTATACAATAGATCTCGCACGACATGCGAATCTCTGATGAGAGAGAGTGATATACTTGTGAGATGGTGTGGGCGTGTGTTTGTGTCTGCAAAAATGCAACGACACCGTAATGAATAAGGAGCATGTTCTTTGTTTTTAGCAACAGTTGTTTATGACAGATGTGGCAGAGAGAAATTGGAACGGACCGTGAATTAGTCAAAGCCTTTTACGCTAAATAGGCCTACTATTGCGTGCGGAGGTGGTGAGGCTCTTTGCAACAACAGTAATAATATAGCAGAGAATATGTGACCTAGGGCAAAGCGTGCAAACCATATAGGTATAATTTTGAACTGTCAAAATATGTGACCCGCTCGTTTCTCCAAGCCTATATAGGTTAAAACCGGGAAATTTCTTGTAGCATGTGTTCTACGTTGAGTGTGAAAAGGGTGTAATTACGTGAATATAATTATGATGACTTTGTGTGCTTCACATGTTGCACAGAAAATCTGGAGTAATAACGTTGGTCATCAAAATGGGATCAGATCAAAGCTCGCAACAGGGTCAGTCAAAGAAAAGATCGAAGAACCCGAAGCGCTCCCAATCTGCCGGGAATGACTGTGACCCGTCGTCCGGGCGTTCCTTTTTCGGGGGGTCCTCATCCCCTCGACCCAGCGTTTGCTCGGACTCGGACATTCCGTACATTTCGTACGCAACCACAAGGCCTATAAGTGAAGGTAACACTGACACTCTAACAAAATAAAGGCCCAGTGCAAAAAATATGTGGTGTTATTTCAAAAGAGCCAAATTTCCTTTTCATGTTGGCATCATGCAGATTCGTCGAGTGAAAGGAAATCAAAGTGGGGACTGGACGTGAAGCCGAAAACCAGGGAAAAGCAAATCAACCGAGAGAAGCGTGACTCAAAGTCGAAAAGCGCCGGCAGTATCGTCGTAGTCAAAGCGGCTACGGAGACGCCATCACTGGAAAAAGACCCGTTGTACCTTAGGCTCATGGTGAGGATTGCGTGACAGCCATTTTTTATGCTTCAAGTTGTTCCCATTCCCAGTTTTTTCTTCTTCTGGAGAAGGGAGGCCCCACTGACATGTAATATGTGTATGTATATAATACAATTGTTTGTTTCGTGCTCCAAGGAAATTCCTCCATTCACGCCCATCATCCGAGGCAGTCTGAAAATCCCATGGACGAAGGATCCTGAAATTAGCGAAAAAATTGAGGTCACTCCCGTCTTTCGCATGATCCGACTCTACGCCGAGGTTCTCCACCAGCGCGCCGATTCAGTGGCTGTGGAACAACGACGACTGAGTGGGCAAGTGAAGGAACTCGACGTCCAGGTGGAATCCACAATGGAGCTGCTCCAGAGTCGGCAAAAGAGCTTTGCCAAGTACGCCGAACGACTGAATAGAATTAATGAACTCACAAACGGCCTTTCCGCCTGTCACTGTGTCCTCAACAAGGCTCTCGAGTCGATCGAGGTGCTGAACAATATGCTCGCTCCGGAGGAGAGGTTGGAACCCTTCGTTTGGACCACGGGATAGCCATAGCGACGCCGTCGTCGTTTCTGACGACGTCAGCGTCGATGATGCGGGACACCATCTTCTTACGGATACTCAATAGCTCAAAAACTAGATAAAAATGTCATAGTCATGTTCATTTGAGCAGTGCATTTGGTCATTCTTTTTGAAATTTACAACTTGTACTCAGCCGTCAGGTGGCGGAAATATCGAGACGCTTGAACTACAATTTACTCCAAAATCGTTGTTACTTTTCAGCACTCCATTTTAATCGAGCTCTCTAGTCAGTTTTGACGACTTCCGGAGAAAATGATACGATTATGACGACTTTGCATCAAAACCAAAACTCTGTTACAATGCACATGTAGTATACAAGAAAAAAACGGAGACACAAGTAAAAATGAAATGTATATATTCAACATAATATTCAATCCCGTCAAATCCTGGGTTACATATTTGTTTTACGTTTGACTTCCAAAATTTGGTTCAGTGTCTTAATTCCACTCTATATCCTGAATTTCATTGTCACTGGCAAGCCGCATACATGCTCTTGACACTTGAGGTTCAGCTTAATGGAAAAGACACAAGGTTAATGGGATCCATGAGACATAGGAACGAAACTAGAGGAAAGCTACCTAAAAATCGACATTGCGACGCACATTCTGCCGATTTACAGGATTTCCCCTGAGAATAAAGCCCGTATTATTCAACGCATAATATCGACTCAAATATAATAAACCGGAGGAACTTGACCGTGTCCCGATTCTGCCAGCAGTTGCAAACATGTCCGCCAATTGAATACAGGCGACATTTGGGTTGCCTAATAAAACACGATCTTATTTATCTCCTATATTTTTACACCACCACACGAGCCACTCTCCTATTGTTGACACTCACTGAGGTTTTTATTTTGGTAGCCGGCAGCATTGTACGGCTGCAGAATTTCTTATCGTTTGTATCGCCAGATTTTTTTTACGTATTTTACAATACGTGCACGCACGTCGAACTCCATGCCTAAAAGCATTGGACAAGTTCAGATATAAAAATGTCGTTAACTCATAAAAAAATGAGATAGAGAGAACTTGTTATGGCTACTCTTATATTGATAACGCTGAGCGAACAAAATAAAAATACATGCATGAGACTATCGATATTTTTGTGAATGAAAAGTATTTGTTTTAGAACGAAAAGAAAATATGCGATACTTACTACATCAAGGAAAACAATGGTATTCATACACATAACTTCTATAATTGACGCAAATCAAGAGACATGTTGTAAGTCAACACTACCGACAGGGTTTTTCAATACAAAGTATCAAAATGACTTTCACACGCGTCAAGAGTCGAGTTCTTCAATAGACGTTCAAAGTGTTCTTGCTCTTTCTCGTATTATGCACATTTAGGTGAGAAATTCGGAAATCACCTTTACCTTGATACTATAATATCATATTACAATTTCTCACAATCCTGTGTTTCTTACTCTGCCTAACTTCTCTCATTCCCGTAGGGTCTAGGATAGAACCCGACAACCATTTCCCGGTCGCCCCTTTCCCTGCCGCC
>JAHZMW010004228.1:0-29333 GCA_027743745.1 Alloscopus bannaensis | reverse complement strand
CCTATAAATGAATAGAGTCAATAGCCGCAGCGCAACCCGTCAGCTCAAATTCTGATTGCAAATGTACTTATCAGTATTTGTATACTTTTCAAAACGCAATAGGTCCAAAATGCACAAACAGAAGCCGCTTACACAAGTTGGAATTTTGAGTAAATCGTGCGTATTTATTTTACAAACATAATGTGTATTTTCCGTTCGCTCACACGGCTTTCACTAATCAGGCAATGGCAATTTGCCTAAAGTTGAGATGCACACACAGCTGGTCATGACGGGATGTTAAATGCTAAATGATAGACCTCTGATTTTTTCACTCTACTTGTTCGAAACTACAGTCACATGCTTGTCTCCTTTATTTTCGGAACTTATGAGAAGACAGCACTTTCAAGTAGATTCTCCTCTGTGTGAACTGTGAAGATACAAGTGTCACGATGTAGCATTTTCTTAACCAAAAGTTCCGTACAACTCCGACGAAAAATTGGCAAGCTCGGTTGCTGCAAGCTGTCTTGATTTTAAAACCATCGACATCAACTACATCTGCTGAATGCGATCACTCAGCAAGGAAATTTAGCCTAAAAGGGTGTGATTGTGATTTGCCAATGGCTAATTCATTAAGTCAGGTCATACTGGCTTTGCGTGGTCGTCATTGCCTTAAGGGTACCCCAGTCACAATCACTGTCATTGTATAAAAAGTGTCCGAAAAATTCTAAAATGCAAACTTGTTCACCTATACAAAACTTTGGATTATTTTCATGGTAAACTACTACTTTAAAGTTAGCATATAAAATAATATGCAGATTAGATGGTAATTTGCATAGTGTATCATGACTGGACTGAGACAATGGTCGAACATTGAGTTCGGTCGTAATTCTGCTGGGCTTTGTTGTAAAGCGGTAGCAGAAAAATGCGATGAGGCACTCGTTTTTACTCCGTGGTCGTGTGAGCTGCGGATATCGTAGAAAAGTTTTAAATCGTGCGTAGTTTGAAAGGAAGACGCATTTAGACTCAGCAGTGTGTGTCACACAGAGATGTAAAAGCAGTAATCGAATTCACGAGGAAGACAAAGCATTAGTGATCATCAAAGATTGGAGTGTTGTTCAGTCCTTAGAAAATCATTTCCTAACAAAGTGCGCAGTTGATGTCTGCTTAGAAGTAGTATGGCTGGAGAAAGCAACAGTGCTCGAGCAGCTCTTGCCCGGAGAAAGGCCTCATCCCCTCCTCAAATAGACTGGAGGAAGACATGTCCTGGAGTGGGTGGAAAATTGGCTCACCTCTTGGAAAGTGGACATTTGGCAGATGTGTCATTTCGGGTGGGAAGTGAAGTGGGGAAGGGAGAAGTTGAAGTTATTCGTGGCCACAAGTTCATGCTAACCATGTTCTCTAATGTGTTTGAAGCAATGTTTCTCGGTCGCTTTTTGGAAAATGAGGTGTCGTCTGATGACACCATAGAGCTTCCTGATGTGCACCCATTTGCTTTTCGACTACTTTTGAAAGTAAGATTAAATTATGTAGGTAATTTTGATAACACATTTTGAGCCAATGTGAGATCGCTCGTAAGTAATTGTAATTATTGATAATAGTATATTTACACGGGGCAACTCGACAATGATCTCACAACGTCGGACGTTCTTGGAACTCTGTATGCAGCGAAAAAGTACGATATTTCTGAACTTGAGGTGGAGTGTACCAGGTACCTGAAAACTCACCTTTCTGAAGAAAACGCAGTGAGTATTTTTCAAGCGGCGCAACTCTTTGAGGAGAAGGAGCTTTTGGATGAAGGACTGGCGTTTATTAAACGGTTTTGAATTTGACTTTGCAGTTGTATTGTTGCAGACGTGTCTAACAATGTAAATTATATGGGGCTTCAAATGTTTCTAGGAATTTCGATAATGTGATGGAGAAGGAAGATTTCCTCGGTATGTCAGTCGAAAATCTCTGCCTCTTTCTGGGAAGCGATGACACTTTCGCTGCTGAATTAGCAATATTTCAAGGAGTATTGAGGTAAGCGGCAATTAATTAATTGACGTCAACTACAAAGTACACTGGTTTGTGCAAGTACGTACCAGCACAGATATCGCAAGTTTAAAAACGATTAGAGGGAAAATTCATGTACCGAATCCGCGCTCTAGATGGGCTGACGCAGAGTGCACAAAACGAGGAATTATTGCAACCGCAGAAAATCAGCGAGCTGTTATTGAAAAGGCTTTGCCTTTAGTACGATTTCCGGTTATCACAAGTGAAGATATCGCTTTGGAAGTAATACCAACCCGAATTCTGACACCAGAAGAATGCACAATGCTTTTACAATACAAAGTAGTAACTGTGGAAAATAGGTCTGTAGAGCTTATTGTGAAATGGACTTTGAGGAAACATCGTGCTTGTGGTTTTAATGCAGTATAATGCTTTGTTTTATATTTCTTCAAAACTTCTCCAGATCTCTCTTGCCAACTCTACCATTTTGTGACCAAAGACGAAAGTTTTCCGCATATACAGCAGTGTTTTTCGATGAAATGCGTGGCAAGTACGTGGACCTCTCTTCTGGGTGGTACAACAAGTATGTATTACAACTTGAATTTAGAACGACGACTACACAACTCCTAAGATTTGATTTACCCAAAAATCTTACTGCTTTTATTGAATAAACAGATTTTCAGTGAGTGAACCCGTTTCCATCGTCAGTTTTGGATTCTACGGACCGTACAGCGTGGACAATGCAACTTACACTGTGACCATTAAACTTATGCGAGACGAGACGGACGCTTGTGTTGTTGTTGGAGAAGCGCATTACCCCAACATTTGCGTAAAGCTGAAAGAAATTTTTCATGTCAATTTTCATCATCCACTACCAGTTCAGCCAGGAACTACTTACAGAGCATGGTTTGCAATTAAGGTGAAAGTCTTTGTATTTTCTCAGCTAATTTTTGTCCAATTCACAGGACCTTTCGAAATTTGTTAATGAACATTTTGAATGATTCACTGGGCTTTCATTGCGTATTCAGGGTCCATTGACGTGTCACGGCGCAACAAACAATAATATAATGGAAGTGGCAGTACCTGTGAATACCCGTTATGAAAATGTTAAGTTTACTTATCATGTTGTTGGCGCACATCAGTTACCTGAAATAATGTTTCAAGTGTGAATTTCTTCCTACCTAAAAGTAGTTTAAAGCGTTAGAAACGTAGTATTCCTGGGCTTGATAATATTCCCAAGTCCGGTCTTTCCTATAATATGAATTATGATGTTTAGGAATAATGAATGTCTTCTCCAATACCACTATACGACATTTGTAATAGTCGTAGTAATGTAGTTTGTATCAACTACTCCGATATATTATACAGATTAATTTTGTTATGAACTTCTATACACCAGCAAACGACGTACGCAATAAAAATATGACCTAGTTTACCTAATTTCTGGGCTGTATTAGGACTGTTACAGTCATGAGTCAAAAGATTCGCAAATATTATGGTATGTGTGAGTGTATGTGCAAAGGTATATGTGTGGGTTCTGAGAGGAAATTAGAATCTTAGTAACTCATTTTATTTGTAAAGTTTCGTCCTTTATTTCTGATACTGTTCACTGCGGGGTTGCACAAAAACAATGGGGGTAATGGTGACATTAAGCTAAAATTGTCTGTTTAATATTTAGTTGAACTTGACCCTGAAAGCTGAACTTGATATTCTCATTTAAAACAAAACGTGAATTCATGTACTTTGAACTATAGAAAGTTCTCATTTAATATCTCCGTGAAAAGACGTGTACTTGAAATATTTACCGGTAATTAGGTCGTAGCAGGTGCGGTATTAACTGTCGCTTATACAGGTATGTATATATCTGCATATTGCCATAATAAGGCATGGAGTAACAAGCCCCAGTCAGCTCTGAACAGAAGCTCCGTTGTCAACTGATGTAGATTCTTCAATACACAAATATTTATATAAATGCCATCAGTACAACCACGTCATTCAGCTTGCAGATCATCGTTCTGCTCCAGAAAGTCTTGGTACGTTCGAACAGCGAAATGATTGTCTTTCGAGTCGTTTGCCTGAACTGTGGCACGCAAGGAACATGCTCACTTTTTTCTGGCACGCAAAGTTTATTTATAACAAACATCATTGCCATACTACATCCATAGACGTAATAAACATAGCTAGAAATCATCAGATGAAGAAGTGCATTATTGTTAATCCAAGTTCAAATTCATAATAATCGATGTTGGGAGGTTTGCATGACATGCATTTTGATGCTGAAAATTACAACAAACTCCTATCCATAATCCATAAAATTTCAGTGAAACATGCATTGAATTTAATTACATGATGGGAACTTAAATAAAAATTTTAAAGGCATTTAATGAAGCTTTTCTACATGATACTAATTGTTCCCGGATAGGTACATATTTCAGAGAACGAAGTATTGTAGGGAAAAAGTGTGGCACGACAAGCCCTAACAAGTAAGCAACTTGCCGAATTGGGTAATCATCAGTGTATATTATGTTTGATGTATACCGACGTGACATGTAGTAGTCTTTAGATGTAATACGCCTCTTGTTTCGCGACTACGTAATTTTGATTTACAATTCAAGACAGGCAGTCAGAATGACAGGAGTGAATTACATTACAATTACCTTAAAGCATAACAAGGACCGCAAATAGGCGAATCTTCACAATTGCCATTAAGGGTGATAACATTACTACCTTATTTATGAAAGGTATTTTAAAATATTCATTCATACTACAGCTTCCTGGTTGTCAGTTGTCTACTCGATTGAAATTGTCTGATAGTCAATCATCGTCTTCTAACGTCAATACGTGGACTCAACAATGAATGATGCTCAAATAAACAGTTTACAAGCAGATGCTAAAATTATATGGCACAAATACTGTGATCATCATTCCATGACTAAAAACACTGACAAATAGCTTTGAGCGAGCACGTACTACGCTTATAACGTGGGGCTTTGTCTGTGCTACATGGATAAAGAGCAAAAATACAATAAATGAGTACAATAACGATTTTCTTCCGCTTATCATAAGTAAACAGTTGCAGGGAATTTGGCTTTGTGTCAGACAGGAAAAGGCTACGGTTTAAATTTGCTGGTCATGGAAAAATTCGCGAACCGTAGAAATCAACTGCTGCAATTAAGTAGCCTCATTTTCCCATGTAACGCTTCACTGCGAATTTCAATCAATTCAGAAAACATTATTTTTCTAGTAATGCGCAACACAACTACCAGAACGTATTCGAAGTTGATGTTGAAGTACCTCTGTTCCCAACAAGCCACGATAAAATAGTTCTTGAAAAAAAAAACGATTGATATTAGAACGCATGTAAATTTAGGTACGAAAGTATTAGCAGTTTCGTCACGGTCCATTGAATTTATTTTAGTGCCTTGATTATGCACTCATATTACTTCTACTTTTACTTCATATTATATGATTAAACATTCAATGAATGCATACTACATGCACATGCAAGATATTAATGCATATTACATTTGTTTACCAAGCTTACCTATGGAAGTAGTGTTTAATTTCAGCCTAAATGCTACCAAAGAAGAGAAGTCGGCTGTCACTCATTAGAGATTGCCGATTCTGCAGTGATTTATAGCATGGGGTCACAAGTTCTGAAAATGTTTAGCAGCAGAGTTAATCATGTTCTTCTTTGTCTCTATCTACTGCAGACTGAAGACTAAACTGAGGCTTCGAGTTGTCGTTTTTTTTTATTCTGACCGATTGAAAACTATCCAAGGTCGACTAAAACAGATCTACCGTACTCATGGATGACAATGAATGGCAAGGCGGAAAATGATCATTTAGTTCATTTTGATGAATTTCGAGTACACAGGATTGATAACACATAATCAATCATCATTGTTCAACTTGGTTTTGTATTGTAAGCATATTGCTTGCAGTGTGTTGAAGGGTGGCATGAATATTCGAATGGGGTAACCTGAGCTTTCTGGTTTTGTTCCCTTTGCTTGTCTGAGCTTAAATGGCAATTCCATCCGATTTAATAAAAAATTTAAGAAATTTTGATAACAGGTAATTATATAGTCTGTCCGTCAGCCTGCAATTGTTCACAGCATAGGTAATGCTTACCAGATTTAAGGAACCTTTCATTTACCATCTACGCAGTGCTTCACCGAAATGTTTTTGACACCACTCTGATGCTTCAGTAAGTAGTATTGTGAGTGTGATAGGTATATGTTTATACCACAACAAACTGTATGCACATGCACACGAACATTTTACGCTATTGTTTGGTAGCGTGGGCCAACAATGCATAAAAATCCAACTTCTAGTAAGGAGTCGTGTTTTACAGGTGTACTTCAAGAATGGAAAGGGCACTTGTAAACACATGCATCCATTAGGCCGTGAAGGCATCACACATTTATTGTAAAATCTGACTAACAACAGGTGTGTCTGCAGTCTGCATTGGTGCAGTTTATATGGAGCTGAATGAAGTAGAAAATCTTTAGTATCAGTGTGTCAGGAATGTGGTGAGAGAGCAGATTCATTCACTCATGGCAATGCAAAATTTGTAGCAACGCATGCTATTGTTTTAGGGAACTCGACAGAGTGTGGCAGTGACACTGATTATATTGTTTCGTCAACTACACGTGTTTCCGAATTTACCTGGATCGAATTCACCATAAAGATTATTTTTGTGTTCTTCAAGATTCAACGGTTTACAGCAGGACTGTTTGTAATACACAATAGCTACGAGTGTAATTTAAATCACTAATTAAAGTGACATAGGGCACAGAAAGCTTGTGTGAACAGTGGTCACAGGATTCGTGACAAAATAATACCTCTCGTTCAACAAAATCAGGGTGGATTTGCAGATTAATTCGTCGAGTTGATTCATAGCATAATATGTATATTAGTATTACCAAATATATTACATTATGCCTTTTTTGAGACAACTATGAAAAAGTAAAATGGTTTGAGAATTCACATGTAGTGACAAATATATACATGAAAGTGTGTATATTAAAAATTTGTAGAATAGTGTCGCTGCAAATACTGAATTTGCGGTTGCTGTCACACACCGTGAATTACTGATCTACTAGAGCACATACGTGTCATGTAGTATGGCCATTTCCCAAGCACAATAGATAGAGGACAAATGATTTCACCATGTCATGCATTCATCCAACTTTCAAATGTAGCAAAAGACACCACTGCACACATCTGTGACAAACATGCATATCTCTGCAAGGCCTTTCCTGTGGTGAGTACGTAATTGTAATAGCACCTATTAAATAGAGCCTAGGATGGGCCTCTGACTTTCGAAAACGTACTTAGGTAGATTTTATTAAAGTACTTCATGGTACTCATTGTCACGCAGTCTTCTGTGAAGGTTAAAGAACACTTTTCACAACTGGCGAACCTAACCAAAAAGCATATCTACAACTTTCAAATTCCGTCAGTCTGCGATATTCTCCAAAAGCATACTTACAATTTACTTATAACAGGCAAATTTTTATCTTGGCCCTTCCATCAAAGTAAAGCTTGAAGAGCAAAAAGTGTCAAGTTACTGAAACTCGGGGAGATTCATATTGCTCATCGCACACGTGCTCGTGCCTTTGAATACATTTCATACACAGGTTTTTCGTGGTGATTTGTTTACTATGTTTTCTAAACTATAAAGTATATAATAATTAGCATTTCCGTAACTTTAATCCAGGATATGGGTATTGATACTTGACACAATTTTATAGTGTCCAGTAGAAAATCACTGCATACGTTTGTTTTTGTGTGTATAAAATAGGTTAAGAAGAAAACGCTTATGTGCCAGTGTAAGTGTGATTATCAGGTAGTCGCGTCAGGTACATAAAAGGAAGTATACAGTGTCAGATGTGTCAAAAAGTAGTAGGCTAGCGTTCCACAGCATCAATATTGCAGAGTTGCAAACGCATATATAACTCAACATTGAATTGATTTGTACTCTCGCAAAAGTCGCAAACAAAGCACTGCGTTGTGATTTTTCATATACCTATGTGTGTACGATGTAAAACGGCCCCTCACCAAGGTACGACATATGAACCATGACTTGACGCGACTCATCTTATATTTTAACCTAACGTACCTACCGGCTTGTACGTAACCAGTTTACGTATAAGCAATTTTTCAACAAAGTCGGAAAGTAACACTCCAGGACTGAGAGTAATTTGATATTCTTGTTTCTTGTAATCAGTGCAGAGTACAGCAATAGATAAAGGGTAGCACACGAAACAATTTACTGGATGCATCACTGTATTCATATTAGTGGAGAATCCTCACAGAAACACCCGAAAACCAACCGGAGGCTAAAATGGATAACCCGGCACTGGATATTGGTTCTGACGAGGTGAGTATTTTTTTTATTTTCGCACTTAGCTTAGACATTTGCGACTAATTCATATCAAGCCATTAGTACTCCCAGATTTACAGCGCAATTTGTATGTCTGTCGCAGGGTTGTAGTCTCTGATTAGTTGCATGAGAAAGAGCAGATCTGAAGATTTGTCAGATATTCACTCAGACACTTTCAAGACCTGAAATTCGGGCTTTTAGAACTTCTTTTTACAAAATTAAACAATTCAGTGAAGATTAAAGTCGTATGTAACAACGCGTATCGACAAATATTCAAGGTAAATTATTAATCAACTGTTCTCTCAAGAAAAGTTGAAGATATCTTAAACATGCGTCACTCACACCACCTGCACTGAATCGTGTAGCTCGGGTGAAATCTTGATGAGGCAGAAACCAGTAGCTAATATGGAGTTGCTTGCGGTTAATTTGTATGAGTACAGTTGAAAGCATTAATGAGAAAGGTTATGTCAGAAGCTTCAAAATGTCAAAAATCAACTGCTAATGTAATATGATTCACTACTATTCACTTTTGATAAGCTCAAACTTTTATACCAGCATTCCAGAGTGGTCAAGCCCACATTGAACTCGAGATTGAATCAATTAATGTTCATTATGATCATTACCTTGTCAATATACTTTATTATATCTAATCTGACAATCAGATCAGCCCAGTTTTTACTCTACGACTCCTGCTTCTGCATGTCAAGAGGCAGTATAAAAGTCGAATGCGACATTCAATGCAAATGACAAAAGATGAATGGGAGTTTATTCGATAACACCTATGATCACCAGAGAATAACAAAAACGAAGAAAATTGTGTCCGAATTTCCGAGCAGTATGTTATTCATCTCATGACCGGATTGCAATCCAACACTGTGCATACATAACAATGAATAGGTTTACATAAATCTCCTGGAAAATTGAATTGTAAACAAACTGTCAGTCGTATTTATTGCGACTTTGTTGAAAGGTTGACATTTCTCGTAATCAATTATGAAATTAAAATCACGGACTGGTTTACCAATGCTTACAATTGTTTTGAATGGGGTCATGTAAATCAGAAGGTTTAATCAACACTTCTCAAAAAGGTTAACGTTCAGTGAAGGTTATGTATGCTCGCTTCCACCGTGGATTGATTGATTATTGGTTCAAAAACATATCAACGCAAAATGAGGTTCGATAATCATCATCGAGTCACTTGTTTTAACCAGAACCGATGTGGGTTTGTCCGAACTGATTTCAAATACACTTCTTGTTTTCAACTTGGGTTTAGGCAAAATTCATAATGTATTTATCAGGGTTACATAGTACACACCTATGCACTTGTAGTCAGCCGGAATGCAAAAAAATACAGAAATACAAGCACCGCTGCTGATTTGAAGCACTTAGTACTTTGCACTGACACATTTCAAGACCACCATGGCAGAAGTTTCGCTAGATGTTACATCTTCATTATAATACTACTTATTTTACGCAAGCATTTAAATAAACCTCGGTTTAAGTTCTCATACAAATCAACGGTATCACGATCCCATTGTGAGCAGTCTGAGTATTTGCCAGTGGCCAAAGGTTCATACGCAGTGATCGCTCCGGCAATGTATGAAAAATGTGTTTATAATAACGACTAATACGGCACCTTTTTCGACACATAAAAGGTCTTCAATGTCATGAACCATGTAGATAACGGGAACCTAACACCTAAATGAAGGCATCTGAACATTTTTCTACTTACCTACATCACTTGCAACCGTAGCAGAATATATGATCGATAAGCGTCATCAGTCTATACTAGCCAAACTACAGGCGCTATCGTAAATCAATTTATTCTTCGATGTGATTTTTTTGCAACGCACATTACACAGAGATGTATATTATGCATGCACTTCCCCTTTCAAACACGTAATACTATCCTGATTTCTTACTCAATAAATTTAAATGTGGTGATCACATCAATAATTTGTCGTCGTCAGTTGTAGTTAATGAAGGTTGTATCTGTAAAGTAGGCTTACGGTGACATGCAGTTATCCTTCACCACCCTTAACACTGAAATGGCCACCCGATGTTTAATTTGCATGCGTACGTTCATAGTTTGAGGGTTTACTTATAAAAGGAAAGAAATCCTGTCACAGTCTTAATAACTCAGCCTTCACAGCAACACGGAGGCTCAAAATCACTAGAGAATAGCCGAACCCATTAACAAAGCCTTTCTTATTTTTCTTATTTGAAATGGAAAATATTGATTCAACCGAAACTGACATTCCGTCCTTGCAGCCGACCGTGAACAAAGAAAAGGATCAGAGAGATCAGGAAATTATTTCTTTTCCTTCGCCAAATCCCGACCAAGATGAAGGAGACGAGAAAGCGCTGATTTATGGCATTGACGACGAACCGCCCTGGTATCTGACTCTGTTTTTGGGTGCACAGCACTACATTATGATGGCCGGTGGGACCGTTTCCGTTCCGTTTATACTCGCCCCTGCGATGTGCATTTTGGAAGACGACCCTGCCCGGGCCCAGATAATTTCGACAATAATGCTTGTATCAGGCATTGTGACGCTATTGCAGAGTGTTTTTGGCACTCGACTCCCTATCATTCAGGGTGGAAGCTTTGCTTTCATCGTGCCAGCTTTGGCTATTCTGAATCAACCAGAATGGAAGTGTCCTTCGGTCGCGGTGATAAGCGCATTGAGTCCCGAAGCGAGAACTGAGCTTTGGCAACGAAGAATTAGAGAGCTTCAAGGGGCCATCATCATAGCATCCCTTGTTGAGGTCATCATTGGCTTCTTCGGTGAGTTTAATATTCAAGTGGATTATATGCAGAAGTTTAGATAACATGTCACCCGTGAATATTATCTTGACTACTTAACTTGGCACGAATATTTAGGCCCAACTCGTTTAGGTTTTCATTTTGTACTACAATATTAAAAATAATGTTCTGAAACTATCTACCTGTTCCTAGGGATCGTGGGGATGATTCTCAAGTATATCACGCCGATGACGATAGCACCTGCCATAGCTCTTTTGGGTCTTTCGTTGTTTAATACCGCAGGAATGCACGCAGCAAGCAATTGGGGCATTGCATCCTTGTAAGTAGCTGTAATGTTGTCTTATATTATGAAAAATCGCAAAAATAAAACAAAAATTTGCGCATTCACGCTCCTTATCACTTACGCTCTACGTAAGAAAACGAACTCGAGGTTTTGCCGAACTAAACAAGAACGAAGAGAGGAGAGATTTTATGCAGTGTACTGAGATATTGAGAATTTTTTATGAATATCTGTTATATTGCACACAAACGTACATTAGCAAAAAATATATATATTTCGTTAGCTGTTGCAGGGAACACATCGATATACATATCTTGTTTGTATGCATGGGCGTGAAGTCTAATTTTTAAAAATCTCAAATCATTGACCGAATTATATAACGTTCATGATGATGATGGTGATGCATGTTTGACTGTGCTATTTTTTACAGGACCATCGTTCTCATTATCTTATTTTCGCAATACTTGAGGAATGTTCAGCTCTCCTTGCCATTTATAAAAATAAAAGGGAAGACGCCTTCATACCCAGTGTTTCAAGTTTTTCCTGTAAGTCAATTGTAAGAAACCTTTACATTTAATTATACGCAAACTACTTCTGTGCGCGCACAAGTGTATGCAAACCTACACACTTAGCACTGTTTTTTTTTGTAAAATGAAAATGCAGTAACGTTGATAAGAGTTGTTATTAATGAGCCAGCTAAATGAGACGTCCTGATTATTAAGTAGCTGATAAAGCGTGTTGGAACAAGGATTTTTTGTCACTGGAGAAGACATCTAGTTCACTTGTTTCGTTTTTGACTGTCGCAAAGTCGCAATTTATGAATGAAAAAACTCACTCGGAAAAATTAAATGAGTTCACAAGTAGATCACAGGGCATGGTGCTCTACATGACGTGCTCTCAACTGGTGACAAGTAGTGACAACTTGCAACCCAGTCAGTCGTCCGAGGAAAAATTGCAAACATATTTAACATCTATTTAACGTCGGAATAATGTCATTTTTTTGTAGGTACTTCTCACCATTGCGATTTCCTGGGGTGTCTGCGGAATTTTAACCGTAACAAACGTTCTAAAGGCTGGAAATCCAGCGAGAACAGATTTCAAATTAAATATTATTACCCAGTCGGACTGGATTTTTCTACCATATCCATGTAAGTTAGACTTGTGATATGACTTTAATAAATCCAATAAGCTTTCGAATAAGAACATGTGTACCAATCTCTGTTAAATATGTATGTCTTTATGGCATTATTTTTTATGGCTTATAATTTTTACTTACTTTTACTTATAATTACTTTTATGCTGGCTATAGTTCAATGGGGACTACCTACAATTACTGCCGGAGCTGTCGTTGGCATGCTGAGTGGAGTACTTGCCGGAGCTATCGAATCAATTGGAGATTACTACGCTTGTGCACGGATTTCTGGTGACTACATGATTACCGATACAAAAATTCAAGCTAAAATAGATACTTCACTTTTGTAACAAAGCGGTGCTATTTAACAGGCGCTCCACCACCTCCAAAGCATGCTATTAACAGAGGTATATTCATGGAAGGAGTCGGTTGTGTGCTGGCTGGAATTTTTGGAACTTCGAATGGGACAACTTCATACAGCGAAAATATTGGGGCCATCTCTGTGACGAGGGTTGGAGCAAGACGGGTAATCCAGGCTGCGGGGGTTTTAATGATAGTTTTTTCCGTAGATCTTCTTTGGTCTGGTACGTTGCTAAATGGATGATTTCAGACACTTCCCCTACAAACCACGTGCATGTACGCATTTAATTTGCGTAACTGAGTGTTACAAGGTGACCATTAATTTGTTAAAGGTTATCTCTAAATGGATGGATGAAAATAGAGGAGCAGTGAAATTAGGAAACGACAGTTTAGACCAAATCATCAACATTCTGCTCAGCACTGGAATGTTTGTGGCAGGCTGTTTAGGATTTATACTTGACAACACTGTTCCAGGTAAGAAAGATTTCAAAGAAAGATGGAAATATTCTTGCAGAAATCTGTTACATCTTATACAATACAAATATGCACTGCTTTGACGTGACTCTTTTAGGCACTCCAGCAGAGCGTGGTCTTCTTACATGGGCAAGCCACGTCACTGGAAATGATGACGACGAAGGCACTGCAAAGAATCGGAACACTTCGTATGACATTCCTTTCTTCATGAATTTCATTAGACGGTAGGTTCTTTTTTACATCCTACGTATTTTTTTTCATATACCCAACTATGTACTATCATGTATACACAGAGATACATTTGTAATATCAAGCGCATGATTAAACTGTCTTTAGAATTCGCTGCTTCAAATGGATCCCTATTTCGCCCACATTCGAAAGCTATTGGATACCAAAACTCCCAAAGACGTTTCCCAGAAGAAGCAGAAATCGAATCTCAATCAAGGAGGGTCCTGCAGAAGCACAAAATGAGGCCACTAATGGGACAAAGCTACAGCAGATCTACAAAGCAACGTGATGTTTTATTTAAAAACGAGATATTTTTACATTTCCTGCTTTGCTGGAATAATATGACAAACTGAAGCAGGTGAAAACTATACATGTTGGATTGTACATTATTAATACACAAAGTTTTATACAAATGTGACTAGTACAAGATATTATTACGCCTTCCCCGTTCTCTCTTCCACATCTTAGCTGTATGTTTCTTTTGATTTTGACAGATTAAATGTTCAGATACCGGTATGTGATAATGTATGCAAATAAAAAATTTCCATTCTAATCCCACCGAATAGAGAGTCGGAAATTGATTCTTCCTGCAAGTTCCTTACTTCATGCTGTGCAAAAATTACACATCCTGCACACATATGCGCACATGTTGGGAAATTATTTTCAATATTACTATCTAAACTGGTCCACCTGTTTCCGTGCCGTATTTCTTGGTCTCCTACACACAAAAACTTGCATATAAAAGGACCAAAGACGTGACAAATCTGGCACATTAAATTTGACTTTCTCCTGCCAATCTTGAAGCTGAGTTCACATACTTCGCAGTTATGGCGGTTTGTCGTATTTTTACCGTGATAACTTTGACTCTAACTGCCTTGATAGCTTATGGACAATCTGGTCCTGTTTTTGCTGCTACTACATCTCTAGCGGACAAGATGGACCCTACAAATCGACGCTTGTCGGGGGAGGATGGGTCAGTTATTTTTAGGTCGTCGGGTAAGACGGTTACATACCTGGTACTTTTGTTAACATATTGCTTAACTTTTTGAACTTTTTATTAATGATCTTTTTTTAGTCAACTGCCCCATAGACTGCCCATTGTACGACACCCAACGAGAGGGGAAAGATGAGACACTTAAACTCCCCTTCATGCGGTTGGAAACTCCCCTTTCACATTATCTCGACGAACGTGTTTACTATCCTGTCAGTCATTTGAGGAGCAAAAAAGCACAGAAAGCTATTTGTAAGCCAATCATTACTCAAATTACCTGAAAAAGATTTACACATGTTAACCTTAACCCCAGAAGTGGAGTTAAAATTTATAATTTAAATAATTTTGTTTTAGTGCTGGACGTGGGAGATTACGTTATCAAGGGAAATGGACAACAAATTATGGATGTGGGAGTTCCTGCTCGAGTCCCATCTTCAGTCGGAGGAATTCTTCGTTCCAGCGGGAAATAGTTGTAATATATAGTTTTAACAAACTTCTGTGTAATAATATGTGGACTATTTCAGTCTGATTTGCAGTCCAGTATTAGTGTATATCCCCAAGTATATCCAGATTTATGGTACACGGACAAGTGCCGACCATATGTATAGTAAATGGACAATGTCCGCAATGTAATTTCCCAAATGGAACGGGATCATATTTAGCCCTTTGAAGTGTACATCATGCCGAAGTTCTAAGGTTAGAAGATGTACTGGAATTTCAAGTAAATTTTATGTTTGTATTTATTGTATGTATGATTGAAAATGTGGACAAAAACTGTACGAGTAGGTTAACAATAAGCATTGTTTTATGCTTACAGGTACGAATGTATTTATCAATTCTACAGTAACTTAATATCTGTCAGAGAAGAAATAAACTGTCAAACAACAGCAAGGGATGAATTTATTTAAAATGCTTAAGAGTGCTAAATTGTTAACAAGACTCCTCGCAAGTCCCTCCAAGAGAAATGCATTCATTGTCTATTTGAATCGTCGTGTATCTGTACTTTTGCAAGTATGCGCCCATTACCTACTTTTTAAAATAGCAATTAAAACGATGCAAGAACATATAGGTATGTATATATATATACTTTAACATGACTAATGTAAAATGTAAAAGTAGGTATGTTGGGCTTATACATACATACTATAGGTATGTATAAGTGAAATTACCGTTGCAATCATAATATTTAGAGGTCATTTTTATGAAATTTCATGTGTATTATGGTAAGAAAAATGTCCTTTTGCTTCTTCAATACACAAAATCACTCTGCGGGCACATCCGGTCATTCACGTGGACGCACTTCTCGTGCGAACTTGAAACCTTGTTCAATCCCATATCAATTACTGCAACTACAGTGATAGAAGTGATGCACGTCCAACGTTTGATATATTGTTATAATAGTAGCACGATTTTCTATTTGAAACATATCTACTGTAGGTTCAGCAATGCGAGTCATTTTACACATATGTACATCTGGTTTGATAACCAGATAAAAATAGGTACGTAAAGAAATTTAAGTGCTTCGGGAGTTACCACTTCATATGTAGGAATTGAGCGGATATAAAAAAGTATCCCTTGGCTTATTTGATCACTTATATTTTTATTGTATCATTGTTTACTAGAAATGATGGGAAAATGACCTGCAACCTACAATTATTTATTCCTACATGCGTAGCTATTTATAGGTATCAACTTGTAATGTAGGAATACTGCTTATATGTTTTCCTAACGACATTGTTTATATTGACACACTATTTATTTTTGCTTAATCATTTGTGAAACCGCTCTACTCACTACTTGTAATTTTACTTCTTTGAAAAATGTTTTTGCTCTCACTTTGCAAGACACCGCCTACGAGACACAAGGGAAAGGGTTAGTTGATTTGAATAGAGTCAAGTTCACAAAAGAGAGTTGACGAAATCGGAAATTATGAATCGCAACGGGATCATTTTGGTTTTTTGCTTTTTCTCCTCTTTGATGTGTGGTACGGAAGCGTGGTTGTACTCCAAAGAACACTCGTACGAAAGGACACAGGGAAATGTCGAAAAAGAAAAGGAACAACAACCCAAACCAATTAAACCGGATGGAGACTATGGCGAAAAGCTTTTTCTGACACCAATAATGGAAAGAGGGAAAAGTGGTGAAATGATATGGAAGGAACTAGCTCGTGTTTCTAATCTTACAGACGTGTTGAGCTACAGCGGATTTTTTACAGTTAATCAAGACCACAACTCCAATCTTTTCTTTTGGTTCTTTCCAGCTGCGGTGAGAGCTTTAAAATATAAACCCACATTAATAGTGAAGTGATACATGTTTAATTTGACTTTTCTTGTATCCAGCAAGGTTTATCTGATGTCTGGTTTTAAATTGTGTTTACGATTTCTTCTTGCTTTTCTCACACAGTATAATCCAGAAAGTGCTCCTGTTCTGTTATGGCTAAATGGAGGTCCCGGAACAAGTTCAATGGTAAAAAAAAATCTACCTACGTTGCTTATAAATTATTATATTGTTGTATGTTACATTTATTACAACAGTTTATACGGCTATTTGTATTAAACAATTTGTGCCTTGGTTTGTAGTTTGGCTTATTTGTTGAAAACGGCCCCTTTTTGATCAACGAAAAAGGATTCTTAGACTACCGGTCTCACGCATGGACCATGACGCACAATATCATATACATTGACAGTCCGGTTGGAACTGGTAAATGTTCAAATGAATCTACATTTCATTGCATCGTATAAAAAATAGCCTTGAGTAATTTGAGTAATTTATACATACGTAAATTTTAGGTTTCAGTTTTACAAACAGTGAGAGGGGCTACGCGAGAACGCAAGAGCAAGTTGCAAATGATCTGTATGAAGCTCTCCTTCAGTTCTTCAGGTGTGTTAAATTCAAAACACCTTCAATTTCAGAACTAATTTTCTGCTTGGAAATTTGAAAGACGTAATGAATTGAAATGATTATAGAGTTTTTCCAGAGTTTGTGAGTAATGACTTTTACATTGCTGGGGAGTCATACGCAGGTTGTTCAAATCTTGATATGCATTGTATCATAGTACAAAACTGACAATTTGTAGATACATTAATTAACTCTCTCTTAATCACTTTACAAACAACATCTTGCAGGCAAGTATGTACCTTCCGTAGCATATAAAATTCATACGGAAAATCGGAGTAAAAATAGACGTGCCAAGTTCAACCTGAAAGGAGTAATGATAGGATCAGGATTCTCAGATCCCATAAATCAAAATGAATATGGAGACTATCTTTACAACATTGGATTAATCGACACAAACCAACGAGCAATATTCTATGCCGAAGAAGACCGTATTCGAAAGCTAATTCGGGCAAAGAAATGGAGGGAAGCAACTGACGTGAGCACACAATATTTAAGCTGTGTTCATTTGATTGCTCTGAGCTAAAACAATAACATGGATGTCGGTCTCATTTTGGCCAGGCTGTACAAAACCTTATCTTAGGCTACCCAGATCAACCTTCGTATTTCCACAATATTACCGACTTTCGATTCTACATGAATGTTTTGGAAACTGTCACACCTCTTGATTACAAGAGTTATGCCAACTATTTGAGTGAAGAACATGTTCGAAAGGCAATTCATGTGGGAGACCAAACCTTTCTTCGAGGAAGCATCACAGTGTTAACGCACATGATCGAGGACATATGCAAGTCTGTAAAGCCTCAGGTAGAAAAACTCCTTGACGAGGACTATAGAATGCTGATTTATGCGCCTCAATTGGACATTATAGTTCCCCATACTGGAGTCGACAAATTCGTTCAGAACTTGAAGTGGGAAGCCGCAGATGAATACGATCGAGCTGTAAGAGGCACTTGGAGGGTTAATGGTGAAATTGCAGGATATGTTAAGCAGGCAAGAAATCTTGTTCAAGTGTTAATTAGAAACGCGGGTCATGTCTCGAGTTATGATAGACCCGAGTGGACATTTGACATGATCAATAGGTTTACTCGAGGCTTACCATTTTACTAGCAGCAGCTTTATATTTATTTTTTGTGGACCTGATCCTTGATGTGATTTTACAAAATAAATCAGATGAAAGGCTTCCAAAATAGATGACCGCTTCAGCGTTTGCGTGCTTAACAATCCAAAAATGACGAATCGAACTGTCGTGATGCTCAGTCTAGGGTACAATATTTTGAAAACGAAATAGTAATCCAAAAGCTCATGAAACATGTAAAAAAATCGTTTTTATTGAAATGCCTACTCAGGCTTTCCGGTATGACGCATGGGTTCAAATTCATGTTATCCAGAGATCAATTCGTGTATTTGCGTGAGATGATCAGACAATAAATCATAAATAAAGGAACATTATTAACGTTGATAATAAAGCTAGAGAACCAACTCCCAATTTATGCATGTAGTTTACCAGCATGGAAATACTGCAATGTGATTTGCGTTTGAAATAATTACATTTATGGTTATGCGTTATATGTATTACATGCTATATCCTTTGATAGGTAGAGTATAAAGCGATCATTGATACCGCGTATAAATGATAACTTTATTCTTCAGGCGAAAGGTAAGTGACATTCCATTTTGAATCTGGCAATATACACACACCTACCATACAAGACACAACAGTGGAAATCATTGGTTCATAAGTATTAAAAACTTTTTCATATTATACGCATTTATGTATATGTGCTTCTCTATTTAAAACGTATTTGTGTAAACGGCAGAATTTTGCAGATAATTTTATCAAAAAAAAATACGAACCACTTTATCAAAGCAAAATGTGGAATTGGCTAATTACTGCGACATTTTTGTTGTGCGGTATTAACAGCAGTGAAGGTACACTAACAAATATCTAAAATTGTGGATGAATATTTCAGTTAAGCATCACTTCATTGTCGTCTTCAGTTGATCTTTGTATCATTCTAGATTATTAAATGACTGCATTTCAGGTCTTCAATGCTACTCTTGCTTCCACTCAGAAGTTAATGGAACTACTAGTAAAGACCTGGAGAAAGCAGACTTTAGCGGAGTGAAGGGTCATATGTCTTGCAAAGACGGTAGAGTTCCTGACAGCAAGTTTCTTGTTACATGCAAAAATAGCACGGACCGTTTGATACGTAAGAATAACTTGGTGAACTCCAGATAAAAACTGGTAAAAACTACTACCAACTACACTGAAGGCATCAATAACTACTAAAATCCACATTTCCAGGGATTTCCTGTTCGAAAATGGACCAAAAAGGGAAAGTCAATAACACTGATTACAAGCTAACATTCCGAGGATGCTTTCAGTCCTACCTCAATCTAACCGGATGTGAGAAGAAAGCACTGAAATCAGTGGACAATCTTGCCGCATCCCCTGAATTGCGTCAAGTCTTGAAATCCGTTGCCAACTTCTCCAGGTTAACTAATACGTCCGCCTCTGGGAAGTTGTGCTCCTGTACGTCTGACAGGTGCAATTCCTCTCCAGTGATCAGCGTCATTGGATTACACTGGATGATTTTATTGGGACTATTAATTACAGCTTATCAATAATTAGTGTCAGTAACTATCATTAACTTTTTTCTTTACTATATACAATACTGTAAACTATGAATTTGTAATAAATCAATTTCTATTTATCCCTTCGATGCATCTACATGAAGTTATATTTTTATCTTTTACAAGTCTGACCTTAAAATGTAGCTGGTTCCCTGTTGATAAATATGAATGATCCTATAATTGGCAGATGCACTGAAGAGTGTTTGCTAAAATAAATATCGGCAGTATCCATTGTGGCAAGCCTATACGATTGACTTTGTCCCACCGACCTTTAGCTTCACTTTTTGTGAGCTCTTTGCAGATTGCATTACTGGGGCATTCTTCGGCAGCGGTTAAACCATCAATCGAATGCCAAGTTGTATACAAACAAAACTAGAGTTGTAGTAGGGAAATCTTTTCGCTGTGGATGCGGTTCAATCAACGTGTGAAATTATTGCACATTAAATTATTTGTCGTACTATGTGCAGTGTGTATCATGTATTAAATTAATGATAGAATGAACAACAACCCAGTCCCGAGACCGTCAGTGTCTATTCTTTCAATTGAACTGCTTTCACAGACTGACATGATTTCACTTCTTCTTTGGTGAGAGGTGCATCGACTGACAAATTTCGGTTATTGTAGCTGAAGCTATTTATATTATTTTATATTCTACCAATCCCACGTGACAGTCATGAGCTCGCTGCCCTTGTGTTGTCTGCCTTGGTGCCGGAAACCTATCCCTAACCGTAAGTATGGACGGCAGTTTCCAACAGATCGACCCAGGTAAGTCGAAAGTTGATTAAGTTGTGTATGAATCATGCGTTTTCACGGTATGGTTTGAGCATTCAAAACCACAATGTCTTTCGTTCTGTTTGTATCTTACAGTCAGTTAGAATGGTTAGATGCACTGGAATTGGGAACTTGGTTCAGTATTCCTCCGGAAACCCTTACCACTGGTCTCATTCTATGCGGAGAACATTTTGATAGGAGTAAGCCATGTGATAATGTTTTGGAGACATATTAACGTATCGTAATAACTTATTATTTTCTTCTCATCTATATGGGTGCGTTTTTTACAGAAGGCAATATCAAAAGAAGATATGAACTGCCATTCAATGATGCAGTAGTAAAAACCGAACCAATGAATAGCTCATCAGAATCTGAGGAAGAAGACGAAGAGGAGGAAATCAGCCATTCTACTTTAAAAACTAGCGGTTCTTCGAGAACATCTAAAGAATTTCGAATAAACATAGTACGAATGGACGATATAGATGACGTGACGAGTAGCAGCAGTTGCAGGGAAACGAAGGGGGAAAAAGATCGTGGAAGAAAGAGACAAGCCAAAGCTTCATACAAAAACCTATTAACACCGGAATTTGATTCTTCATGTTCAGAGAAAAATGAAGATGACGATCCTACAGATGCTAAAATTTGTCACAGTCCTTCTAAAAGCCATCTAGAAAAAAATGCTGTTGACTTGAAGGGATTTTGGAATTTAGGTAAAGAAGGGTGTAAAGACAGGAAGAAATCAAGCAATAGCAAAACAGCAACTCGACAGTCATTGAATTTGTTGCAAAAGATGGAGGTGATACGGCTGATGGATCAAGGTTTGAAGCAATCACAAATTGCCAGGAGGTTTGATTTGAGAAAGTCCACCGTTTGGAGTGTGATTACTAAAAGGGAAGTCATTGAAGAGGCGTATAATAGCGGAGCTCCTCTCAGAAAGAAACTACGTAAAGGAACTTACGATGACATAAATTCCTCTCTGTATGCTTGGTATCAATCTATGGTTAGCCAGAATTTGTACGTAAATACCAAAGTGTTGACATCAATGGCTGAAAATATAGCTAGCGAACTGGGACGAACAGACTTTAAAGGTTCTCAAGGCTGGTTAGAACGATTCAAGCAAAGGTAATGCATATACAACAAAATTTTGATTACATGATGATTACATGCCTTTTTGGTTACCTTCATTCTGAATAGTTTTATATTAACTTGCAGATACAATATCCGATTTAATCCGACAGCGCCTCAGAAAAAGCGCAGAAGAGTAAAACCTTGTGAAAAATTAAAAAAAGATGTTACAGGAATCAGCGGACACTCTGCTGCTTCAAGTTGCTTCAGTGAAATGATTAACCAGGACGAAGACGCTGAAGTAGAGTTTTCAGATGACAATGAAAGTGAAGTCGTACGAGCAAGCAAAGATTGGTTGAAATATAACTGGGAGGAATATCGAGTTAAAACTGTGTCGACGCAAGAGCATTTTGACGATAAGGACATTTTTTTCTTGAAAGAAGTCAGTTTGTTATATCGAATAACACCAAAGCAAGCCTGGCAGTTTCGGCATGACACTTCTTCGGTTTCAGAATTTTCTTTAGCTGATGAGCGTATTACTGTTCTGCTTTGCTCAAACGGAGATGGTTCTGTGAAACGTAAACTATTGATTGTGGGAACCAATCCCGTTAAATTGCCAATCAATTCACCGGTGGACTATGCCATGTCATCTGATTCTGCGAATTTGTTAACTCAACCAATACTTAGGAAATGGCTGAAACTGTGGAATGACTCTTTGGAATCTGAAAATCGAAAGATTTTATTGCTGTTGGATTCGTCACCCATTCACACGCTGGGAAATGTGTTCACTAATATTAAATTGATTAACATTCCTACGCATATCGTCTCGCTAATTCACCCTGCTAACCAGGGAATAAGCTCAAGTTTTAGAGCGAGATATAGAAGATTGCTGCTGGAAAAAATGGTCGCAGTGAATTGTTCAAGTTTGGGAATCTTGCAGATCATCTTCTTACTACAGACTGCGTGAAATGAAGTTCCAAGCAGCATTGTCAAGGCTGGCTTTCTGAAACCTGGTTTAACGGCTAGCGGAAACCCTATTTCCACGGAGGAACAAATTGACTGCTCGAACTTACAGTCAAAAGCAGCAGAGTTAGGCTTAGCGGTCTCATCATCAAAGTTTTCATTTTTGGTAAGTTTGCAGTATACCAACATTTTTTAAGGGACTAAAAGCACACTAAACAGTGCTAGGCTAGGTGTAACATGGAATTTTTAATTTCCAAACAGGAATACGTCGGAATAGATAATTGGCTTTACGCTGTCGGCTGTGAAGTTGTTAGCAAAGAGAATGTTACCACTGAAAACTTTTGCAAAAGCCAAACGATTAAATTCGATGAAAACGACGTTTTTGAAGAGAGCAGCCAAAATGCTTCAGATTTGTCTGTGAAACTAACAGTCGCTGAAGCTCAAAAACGACTCGAGGATCTCAGACAGTGGGCAATGTCTAAAGACA
The DNA here is from genome assembly GCA_027743745.1 of Alloscopus bannaensis. Classification (NCBI taxonomy): domain Eukaryota; kingdom Metazoa; phylum Arthropoda; class Collembola; order Entomobryomorpha; family Entomobryidae; genus Alloscopus; species Alloscopus bannaensis. Next base: position 5,927 of record JAHZMW010004228.1, on the reverse strand, counting down.
ACTGCCCAGAAAATGTTCACGGTGCTTTAAGTACCTTATATTCCTTTATTCGTGGACACTGACAACGTTATGCCTAGTTTTTATCCGCTTTTATATATTATGTTTTCGTTTAATACCGCGTCGTAGTAAATAGTGAGATAAGCGTCAGGTTTGATGTATGCAATAAAATCTTTCTTACCTGTTTGGAATTGGAAAAAAAGTAATTTGTACTGTAATTGTAGATCGTACTGTGTCGAGGATTTGGAAAACTTCTCGCTTGAAAGTTAGCTTGCGTAAATTTCATCATACCCGATTTGGGGAATAACTGCCTTCAATATAGTCGACGTAGTAGACACAAGCCAGTGGCTTGAAGCCACTTTTTTCATTGTAGCTCATTGCCTTCAAATAAGTGACATAATATACGACTGATATAGAGGCATCAACTTCGGTGCTGGACAACTGTATGCATGCTCTCATAAAAGTAGCACTAGCAGCAACAATAATCTCCTGGAAATACTACCTATATCTAACACTCAGAAATGTATATGCGTCATTGTTTTCTCTTCAGAGGTTCAGCGGACAGAGGAACGATGAAACATGTTCCTAATGTGATTTTGCGAGATCGTGCCTGAGTACAAACTACCTGCCATTTAATCATGCAAATTTTTTTTTGCAGAAGAGAATAAAAACTTGTTTTGGCACAACACAGCAGCGCTAATTTCACACTGGAGTTAGATTTGACGCACAATATTTCTGGTAGAATCATTAAGTTGCACCCCAGCAGTCACTTAGCCGTTGAATGGGAACTATATATATTGCTTGTATGCTATGTTGTATGTTCTTTGTTGTACAAATGGATCATGCTAGCAGTCAGTTTGTTAAGCTTTAAAAATTTGTAGCTGGCTATTTAAATGCTTTGCGGTTCATTATGAAATTCATATGAGCAAGATGATTGGAGATGCTTGAGCAGCGTCTTAAGACGGAAGCCTTGTACAATGAAATATGTATATAACAACAAGCCGGCAACTAATCAAGTGCAGACCTGCGATTTTTATTATTCAGACTTGCGATTACTCCTTGTTTGCGTCCAAATACTAATTTCTGGAATATTTATCATGTATCCAGCAGTTGATAATCCAATCTTATTATACAAGATGCCCTATTACCACATTTACAAAGTATATTTCTGGCCGGACATGAAAGAGTGAGTGAAGTACTGCAGTAAATAATGAAATATTATGCAGTAGTATGTAAACACTTCGATGTGCAAATTTCATAGATTATTCCCACAAGAAGAATATATGGTAAACTCAGAAAATCCAGTGTCAGAAACATCAGACAGACCTCTCACAAGTTTTGACTGACGAAGGCCTAATGATTAAAAACACATTCCTCATTATACATACAATACAGAGATTTTGAACTCCAACCTAAGCAGGTACGGAGTACCATTGGTAGATTAAATTAATTACTTGAGTATCTGCATGTACTAACTGGAGTTCTCAATGTAGTTATTTATCTGGAAAGAAAAAGGTTTTGATAATGTGCAATAATATTTTTCAGTCATAATTGTTGAATTTGTAAGAATGCACATGCTACACAAGTTTTTTTTTTTTTTTTTAATGCAGCATGCATGTCAAGTGGTAAATAATACTTAACTACACTGGAAAACCAAAAGCCAATACACACTACGATTGCATCCATTATAACTTGCAATATCTCCCAGTAACTTATTTATTGTCAAGTATTTGGCTACAGGTATTTGCAATACTGCATCTTTGCGTGAGGATTTAGCGTTAACAGTCTCACCATGTTCTAAAAGTATGGAAGATTTCGACGGAATGTGGACTTAAAGTCTGGGTTGGCTTTGTGTGTTTGGAAATCCAATATGTCTGCCCTGCACCAATAGCGTTGTAAGTACGCGTTGGAAAACTAGACAAACATCAAAAATCAAACGAGAAACTATACAACAGCAGTAATTGCAGCATGTGCAAGATATTACTCACAAAACCGTCAAGCTATTATTATATCAAACACCTGCTGAGGATTTTTCATTCTTCTTTAATAATCCATACCAGGTCCCACATTATTCGTTGGAATAAATCGTACATTGTTTGCCATTAAGTTGGCCCTGCTGCGGCACCTTATACATACGTTCATACATACATACAATAATATGGATGTCATTCAAAATCAGAGACGTTTGGATAAACTTTGGTATAATAAGGTACTTTTGCATTTTATATATACTCTGAAGCATTTGCATATATTCTCTTTTACGTTTTCCTGCGTATCTTTATAAGAGTGCGAGTCATCAATTTGGAGTTTGCTGTGCCTGACTAGTGTAAGAATGTATATGCAGTACCCATCCACTGCCTTCTTGTACAGATTTTAGTCTTGCAAATATTCGCACATGGGAATATCCATAGGATTCAGAAGGTGGATCCATCGTACAATGTTCTCTTCCCTACCACATCACTTCTTCAAGATTTTGATTCATATCATGCAAAAAGTAAAAGGCATGGGTTTCAATACACAGCATTATGTGAAACGACTTCACTAAAACTTTTTAGAGGTCGAGTTTCCTTTCAATGCAACCCTCTTAACGAGTTGCATGCAGAAAAGTGTGGAAAACGAGTTTGCTCTTTCAGTTGTTGTGAGTTAGCAGGGAAGACCAAGTCAGAAGTGTTGCGTCGTCAAGTTGCGATTTCATTAGCGTACATAAATTACACTACTACTACAACGATCCCTATGCACAGAGGTTTCCCAACAAAAGAATTCACGGCAAGAGTGGGACAAACGTGTGTGTGAAGTGTGGACCAGGATGAATTATTGTTTAACCATCCGTTAGATTCAAAGCATAATTATTCGAAAATCTACAACGTTGGAAAAATACAAGCTGGATATACTTACCTACTTACATATATTTACTACGTACGTGAGATGACAATTGTGTGATATGTGAGGATTTGATATTGATTCGCGTGGAGTTTTTTGCGAATATTCATTTTGGGAAACCGAAATAGTAAATGTTTTTTATCAAGTAATCTGGCCACGGTACACTGTATTGTGCAATGACTCGGTGGTTGACTTTTCTAAGTTTACCTTACAAACATCCCTAAAGGCACAGATCTAGCGTTGACAAACAACGCAGGCACGACATTTTCAAGCACGTTGTACGAAAACCAAGCCACAGAGATGCATAAAAGAATCGTTAATGCAGGGCTCCTTCTAAGGCTGATATTTCTAATGTGGATATACGGTTACACATCCGCGGTTGAATATGGACGTAAGATTCAAGTCAATCACGGATTTCTATGAATATTTTAGTTAAAGTTATTATTTATTAACTTAAAATGCAATTACTAAACATTTGCGTTTTTATCAATACCGGAAATAGCATCTTTAGCGTCATTGACAGGCGTCTTTGTGAACTGGAAAGGCCCTGATATCTGGGCCTTGGAGTCAGGCAGAAGAGTTAAACTTGCTCAATATCCAGGTTTTTCAACTGTAATTCCCTTGATAACTGGAGATGCGCAAGCCACATCTGAGCAAATCTTTCAAGAAAGAGGCATCTCCACAGTCGGCGAGTTCATGGTGGAAGCACCTCCATCGTAAGTACTCGTACGCTGCGCTTGCACTTTTTTTGTGAGAAGAAAGGGCCTTGAATATTGCACATATGAGCGCTCCTTCCCTTTCAGATGAATGTTAAAAAAAGTAGTTCAAGTCCATCTTCTCTAATGATGATAATGAAATCGTGAGACTTTTATTTCCTCAAGTCAAAATTACATGAGCATAAAATCACGCTAACACTCGCGTGTCGAAATTCACACAGGTACGGCGTTATAGCGGTTATTCAAGAGTTACGGTTGCGTAAAAGCGCAAGGGAGAGAGGATATAATTCCTCCTCTTGCCTGGATTACATTCAAGTAAGAGCTACCTCGAAATAATGCTGCACTCTCAGATCAATTTGATGTTGCACTTGGCTGATGATGTGCTTATCAACGGTTTTGGACTTTTCTGTAGTTTGGCGAACTGAGGACCGCCGGTCTTGGAAGTGTCACTGGGAAAATATGTGGTGTAGTTCACCGAGAAGACTCAAGAACTACCGTTCCTACTCTTATCGGCCCAAGAACTTTCATCACCACCGCGGGCAAAGTTCGAATGGCCTTTAACCATGCTTATGTTTCAGAACTGGTTGACGCTCTCCTCTCTGGAAATAGCCAGCGAAAGAAACCCATGTTGAAAGTTGAAGTTGCCTTCACTGCATTTAAAAGTAAATTCAAAGTACAAACTCTCGTGAAAAATTGTTTCACAATGTCGTCTAGAAGGCATTTTAAAATACTATGTTTTGAATATATTTTTGCACTCTCAGCGAATTGTTCAGACGAGTGGGTGAATGGAACATCATCGGACGACAGTTCGGAGCTTGAATCATTCGAAGCTTGCAGCGACTACAATTTGTCTGTGAATCAAACGTGTATCAGTTCAAAGTTATTGTGTGACGACATTTTCAATTGTGGCGGAGACGGTGATGCGTTGGGTTCTGACGAACAGCAAATATTGTGTCCTGACAAACCAGCGAGAACCACAGAACGAGAACCAGAAGAGCCAGACAATGAACCGCCCGAACGTCCCAATCCACTTGGAGGTCTGCTGAATTTGGGACCATTTTACGGAAACTCTGGCTCTCAACCAGCATTTCAGTTTGAGAGAAAGTTCAAACCTTACGTATCTCCTTCCGAGTCTGTGTTCCAGGAGGAAACTCCAAGAAAGCTTGGGTCTGCAGGTCATTCAGCTTCAAGTTCTGGCGGAAGTAGTAGTAACACGGCCGGTCACACTTACGAAAGTTCTGCCTCGCCGGTTCCCTTACCGGCAGGAGAGAAAGGGAGACCAGTGGGAGCATACACAGTGGGTAACACTGGGGGAGAATTAACGGAGCATGTGCCCAAACGAACAGACATTTCTCATGAAGACAGTAGCTACGGAAGACGAGAGCTTGCGGATGCCATCAACAGTGTTATCTACGGGGTTGCGCTGTTCATAGTATTTACAATATTTATTACATTGTTCGTGATTTACATTGGAAGGCGCATCCAAATGAATTTGAGTTCCAGGAACTCGCGGAACACTGTTCCGGCCGCGGTCGCCGCCGCAGTGACCACTCCAACGATTCGCCCTAGCACTACTACGGCTGTGATAACTAGAGACAGTGCGTCATGCAACAGTGCTCAGAGTCGAGAGTTGGCATTTTCCTCATCAAATACGACAGTGGTGCTTGTCACCTTGCCACAAGCGCAGAATGCAGAAACATTTGATCTTCCTCCTTCATATGATACTTTGTTTCCTACCCCCTAATAACACAAACGTGGAAGGAGCTAAACAATTCAGTTGCTTAAACCCGTTGGATTTCATTGTGTTTGTGAACAAGAAACGTATGCCCTTCTGATAGGGCACAAACTAACAAGTGATTACGGTGGGATATAATGATAGACACATTGTCTCGCCACCTGCCATATAAGTTTGATAGTCAACACATTTCCTGTATTTCCTATGTGCACGCGTGTGGTTCTCACAGGCAAAGCCGTTTAGTGTAACAATATTTTTATTTCCAGTGGCCATATTTATGAGAATGCGTGTGATGTACGAGTTCTTAAGTATAATGAAGGAACAGAGGAGCGCTAGTTAGAGAATATACAATTAAAAGGGGTGACCGCTCTCACGAGTAATACTGAGAGATTTTTCACTTGTTGTCAGCCAGTGATTGCATTGAGCATCTTTTGTAAATTTCAACTGTTGAAAAATCGTCACTTTCATTTTTGAAAAAATTTTGCTGCATGAGATTCAGCATTTTTCAAAGACCACAAATTGCCTTTTGAAAATTTTTGAAAAAATTTACAGTTCGCACAATAATTAAAAAACAGGATTTTTACATATTATTTAATTAC
>JAHZMW010004227.1:0-10425 GCA_027743745.1 Alloscopus bannaensis | reverse complement strand
TAAAAAGTACGACTTTTAACACTTTTTCCATTTCCATTTCCATTTTACCATGGAAAAAGTCAAAAGTGACTTTTTCCATGGAAAATCCGCACCTTGCTACGTAAGTTAGAAAACGAACAGCAATGATCAGACAGCAAAAAAGCATTATTTTTTCCCCTTGTGATGATAAGTAACGTAAAAAAAAGATTATGTGAGATTATAGATTTACCTTTTTTTCTTTTAATTGCCAAAATGTGATTGTGATTAATGCGTAGACAGAACTACACAGACTACTTCTCATCCCTTCTCCAGGCAGCAGCTAGATTATACCTTATGCATAAATGTTGTGAGTATTGAGAGAGAGACCTCTCTTCCTGATGTACATTATTATTTATGATTCCCCCGAAAATTTATATGTAAACATAATTTACAATAATTCATCTCTACTCCTACTCCGCATATACAAACCTACACAGTTTACCTCACGAATACCTATTATCAGCAGAGCTGCCAGAAAAAATGCAAGAAAAAAATACCAAAAGTCTCCCGCATTTCCACAGTGTGCATAACATCTTCCATAAATATTATTTCTGGTGTGAGAGAGCGTGCACATGTATTTTTAATGGAAACAATGGCATTTTTCACCGCTCACTTTGAACGAAATCCTTCCAACCCTCGGTTTCCACATGTAACACTTTGATACGAATACGCAACCACTCGGAAGTACGTGCAAATGAGCCATATTTCACCCACTTTTCTCTGAGAGTCACCGAAGCCCTTGGCATGAGCACGTCTAACACAAAAAATGTGTGGCAAAACGGAAAAGCTATACATGCATTCATATAACGAGTTTTTTTTATGTGGATCGTTATTTATATGTTTCATCTACGTGCTGTTTGCATTTCATTTAAGACACTAATGAACACAAAAGGATACATTTTTCCATGCTCAAGCAGCACATTATAGGTCGTCTAGTACGCATTAAAAGAGAAAAGGATCATTATACATTTAGGTACTCATCAATATTCTTATGCTTTTGTATGTACTTACCTACATTGCATCGCACAAACATATAAATTATACTGGGTTGGAATTCTTTTACGGTTAAATTGAAGAGCATATATTCTCGGAGAAATTCCAAAAAAACAAAGGCGAAAAAATATAAGGAAGCCGAGAGGGAGGGAGGCTTTTTTTGTTCTTTTCCAATACTCTCATGATGATGGTCGTGGATTTTTTGTTTGGCTGCTGGTTTGGCAACTTTTTAATGTGAAGTAATAATATATGAATAGAAAGGGTGAAAAGAAAAAAGCTCTCTCAGAAAAGTAGACTATCGGTATACTCTGTGGATGTAAGCGATGTCATGAATTAAGCAAGTTGAAGATTCCAGAGATTTATTTCCAAAGGTCTGAAAAGGGCTGAGTTTGGTTTTTCCTCGGATGCATTATTGGAACTTCTCCGCATCTGCAACTATATCTGCATAGATACATGCATGCACCTCCTTTATCATTACCTCCTTTGTTCCTATTGTACACTTACCTAACCCCATTACGCTGTATATTTCACATGAAAAATATTTCTCGTCTCGTGGTGAATCTCTCATTGGTTTATTGTTTTTTGTACGAGTGCCAATACATTGTAATATCATCAGTGGAAATCGGCCACTTTTGAGTGTACACAAAATGCAGCTGCTCTTCTTCTGTTGCGCTCTAACCGTGTGTGAATACCCACCTTTTATTTTCATTTCCTTTTCGCTTGCCTCCACTCACACTGCTTTGGCTCACGGCTAATTTCCTATGAGCAATCCCAATAGATCAAAGTCATCGAGGAGAAAAAAGCGACTACAAAGTAGCGTTGTGTAATGTAATTCACGGGATCTCTCCTGTTTTACATAAGACAACATTGATACGATCCATCTTTTTAATAGGTGAATACGTACCACTTTTGTGCAGACAAAGCAAGGTACTCTTTTTAGTGAGAAGCGAGTGTAGCTTAATGTGATGCGTACACTTATTCATGTGTTGGCAGTAGGGATTTTTTTTTTCAAAATTGCATACAGATAGGAAAAGTTTTTGCCATAAACCGCATCACACACGGAGGTTCTCCGAAAAAGATTTTGTAGAAACATAATACACCGCGTCTCATTTTCTCCTTCTCCAACCTGAAACTTTTCAGATTCACCAAGTACCTCGTCTTGTTTCAAATACGAAAATGTATAAGAGAACGACAACAAAGGTGTAATGTAACGATTACCGGAGTAAATGTGTCATCATTGTGCATAGATAACGTGGGTTTTGCCACCGTCAGAGGGAGAAATCTATATAAGGTTTTGCCTAGTTTCCAGGAATAACCCAACCGTATTCACAACATTGTGGCTATATTGAAATACCTTATGTAGAATACTTTTGTAATCAATATAAGACGCCATAAATGTGTTAATGCACAGAGCAAGAAGTATAAAATTTTCTACCAAGTTTTCACCGTGTACCATACCATTAGGGCATCATGCCAAGCATTGTCCCCCATGGTCGCCACCTACACAGTTTGGTAATCTTTTCTCTCTCTCGAAAGCTTTCACTTTGGCAGAATTTTTGGAAGGGTTAGAGTAGAAAGGCGAGAGCGAAAAAAAAGTTGGAGGTTGACTACAAAAACACAGATTTTCCCGAGTCTCAAGTTACCTCATTAAGCTTCATATAATTATGGTTGTGAAAGGATTCGAAAATGATTCCAGTAAGACCTTCTCTCATGATGCTTTCCCCATTTTACACTAGTTCATGTTGTTCCGGTTTTGTGGAAACGAGTTCTATGTGTGTTGTAAGGTCTCGAGTTTTGTCGTCCTTGACACGATTTTGTGTCTGTCAGAGAGCACCACCGGGAACATTTATAGGGCTATAATTATATGCACCGTCTTTTTGCATCGTCGCACACTCTCTCTCTCTTTCACTGTTGGGAATGTCGTTTTCAAACGTGTTCACAACTTTTACCCGTTTTTTTTTCATTCGGACAAAAAATGCGGAGAAGGGACAAAAAACAGATGATATATATACATGATTGCTTCTGCTACATTAAAACTGTATCTGCTCTACTGACAATGAGATGGGTTTTAGGCACTTTCCTTCTAACTAGCTTAGAGCTACTTCTACTATCCATACTCCTTTTTTCTGCTTGCACATTACAATAGCTTTATTGTTTCCCCTGCTTTCTCCATTTTGCACGTAACAAGAAAGACAGCTTTGAGTACACAAGTGTTGTGTGTAGACCTTTGATAAGATAAAACTGTATCATCTCATACGTTAAGTCAATAGGGCATAGAAAAATGACATTTTTTTCACTTTGATCTCGCAAACTAGTCACTAGAGTCTTTAGTGTGCTAATAGATCTCTTAGAAATTAAGACGTCAACTATACATGTGCCCTGTAGTACAACGATCAAGTGTAGACCTATGACTCTATAACTGTGTCAACTATGTGTGTAAAATATAGAGATAAACTGCTTGTTTTTATGTTATTCATTTTTTACCAAGAGAGAACAGAGAGAAAGGATAATATGCTTGCTTTAGTTTGTTTTTCGTGTAAGCAGATCTATTTTGTATAGATAGAGACATTTTGGGGGAAAACGGAGATGGGCGTTTGTGTAGCTATATGTTTGTTCTTGTGACGTTGTGTAAGAGTTGCAATGTTGCTGCTGCTGTTCTGGAGTTGGGGTACCAGAGTTCTTATATAAATTTAATAATATATTGTGTGTCTGCAAAAGAAAATTCATGTCTGTCACGTAGGCGTTTGGAGAGCGATGTGTATGTGTAGTAATGCGTCGGAGAAAAAAAGAGAACAACATTTTAGATTATATGATTTTTTCTTCCTTACTTTGATGATTAAAAGCTCTTTAGTCACTTGAGTATAAGCGGAATGACGTATAGCGTGGTATGTATATGGGTTATGGTGGTGTGGTGAAGTGAAAGTAATTTGGTGAAGATGTTTTTACTCAAAATGTAATTGACTTTTGACCTTTTTTCCCTTCCACCGAAAACTTTTTTGCGCAAGAATTACAACAGAAAAAAATGCCTTCGTGTGAGTGTATGTCTACGTGTGAACTAGAAAGAGAAAGTTAGTCGAAAAAATCGAGGACCGACAGAGAAAGATTCTGGGGGAAAAGAAATGTCGAAAAAAAAGAGCTTTATGTGATTCTCTGTCTTTGACTTATTACTCTTAAACGAATCACAAGTTTTTTTTTGGTGGCAGCGCAGCAGCAGCAATAGGAGAAAAGAGAGAAAGTGGAAAGCGCAAAGCTTTTGTACAAAGAGTGAACAACTTCATCTCATTCGTCATAATGATGAAAATGCCGACGTTGATCTTGATGATGATGATGATGATGAAAAGCCTCTTTGAGCAAAATGATTTGTAATCATGAGCGCAATTTAAGTACCTTGAAGTCGTTTTTTAAGTACTCCTTTCTCTTCCCCCCACACCCATACTGACAGAGGAAATAGTCAAGTTATCATTATTGATGAGATATCGCATCACATCAAAAGGGAGAAGAGAAAAAAAAACCATTAAATCCTTGTGAGACGACAACTTTCTCTAGAACTCGAGAGACCGTCGCCATTTCAGACGGAGTTTCCCAATAACTACACTTTTATTTGGGGGAAAGGTGACTAAAGATGACAAACGAAACGCGATTTGATTTTACGATTTCGTGGAGGCGGAGAAGGAAGTATCTTTTTTTAGAAAGCTGTTATTACAAATGTCTTTGTTTTGCTTGTCGGAAGCGCTTTCAGCGAAAACACGTATTTTCGATAGAGACAACTTTATGCTTTTATGATTTTGTATAAAGAGCGAAAATCTTATTGTTGCTGCTTTTAAAATGGCGCTATTAATTTGTCGCGCTCCCAACACCAGAATACAGTCTCGTCTATGTAAATTTTGTCTGTTATTAACAAGAAGGAAGAAAGGGTATAAAAGGAGAAAGCAGTAATATGAAATGAGCTTTCTCTTTTAGAAAAACCGGTTACGGTACATTTTGAGTAGATGATGAATGTTTTCTCTTTTCTTTCTTGTGAATATAAAGAATTACACACATACACAAACGCGCGCGCTGTTCGTTCGTTGTTGATTTTAATCAACTTTTTTCTCTCTGTCTCTCTTGTTTTAACGTTTTTGCTCAGGGTTTGGAATCGAGTCCAGCTACTACTACTAATCCAAATACACATAGTGATACTACTTCTTCATCAGCAAGTGCTGCTGGTGCTGTTGCTACTACTACTTGTTCTTCTAGTACTCCTTCCGCTACTTCCTCTGCAACTACCGCTCCTCCCCATTGTGACATGAGTGTGGCTGACGATGGTACAAACCCACCCTTGCTCCTCGACACCAAAGAGGTGCTGTTGAACAGACTCGACTCGGGAATTGACAGTGGGAGCAGTGTGGGGGAGGCAGTGAGTGCTCCCACCTCACAAGGTAGTTCCTCCGCAGGTGAGGAAGACTGCGGGGCTCCAAGGGATGAATCAGCCAAGGCGCCTCACCCTGCTGAGGTGTGTAAGGATCGTGACGTGATGATCAAAGGGTGCTCATCTGAGGTGGGTAAGGAGAGCAGCGGAGATGATCCAGAGACGAACAATAATGATGGTGGTGGTGGTGGAGGGGCTAAGAAAACCTTTGAGATTGTAGACGGGGTGGAGAAACTCCACTTGTCAAAGGACAACGAGGAGTACTCATCCGCAGAGTCGGTGCTATCCTCTGCCTCGTCAACGGCTTCCGGTAAAGTTTCCCCTCCGCCAGAGAGAAAAGGCAGTGCTGAGAGCAGCACTTCCAGTAGTAGTGCAGAAGCCACCTCCGTGACTTCGAAGACGATGGAGATTGACACGACGACGTTGTCCCCGTCACCACACGCTGTTTGTGGTGTCCCCTCTGTGAAGAACATGACGATGGTCATTAGCTCACAACACCATCCCCACCTGACGTCAGCGATATCATATCCTATTGCAACAACAGCGGCACCTCATCACCCAGGCATCCATATGGGAGCGGCGCCCGTCATGACCACTGTCCCTCTTCAAATGGGATGCCCTCCCGTGATGATTGCTGCCCCTAATGGCATGCCTCTTCCATCTCTCGTTCCTGCGACCCCCATCCATCCTCTGTCGCATCAGCCTCCTCCACCACCGCAATCTGGACCGGGACTTCATCATGTCCCTCACGGTGGGTACAACCTCAAACGCAAGCTGTACCTCCTCCTCCGCAACCAGTAGTAATGGGATCGAACGTTGGACCGCCACCTCCAGGAAATCCTCCACCGTATCATGTGTACCCTCATCCCACCGCTTATGTTTATGGCCCACCAGTATACAATGGTAATGACGACAAACATATTTGTTCACTCGAGTAGTAAGCTAATTAATACATTTTAGATGCCTCTCATTCTTTCACCCGCAAAGACCCTTTTGCATAATCCCAATTATTTCGTAGTATTAGGTTGCACTCTTTCCCCTCTTAAACATCCACAACCGAGTTGTCACCGGTTATATCGGATTTTTGCCTTTTCATACCGAGTTTGTTAAGAAAAACAAGACAAACCAACTTCTCTCACCATGTGCAGCTTCATAATTACGTATGCCAAAAACAGGGTTGCTCGCTAATTCCGTATTATGTCTCTTTGCGTCCGGGTTCTTTTCTTCTTGTTTCTCTGTGTACTTTCACTGTACTCTGTCTTTTTAATCTCCTTGTTCTTGTGCAATAGACGGTGCTTTTCCATTTCCTGTCCTTTTTCCTCTTCAAGAAAACTTTCACATACACTCACTCCTTTTATGGTAGGAAATGCCAACCCAACCCACGCCATAAGTTCATTGAAAACGCCAACACAAACACAACGACCAGGCTATCCAATTCCTTCCTGTGTTTTCATTGCCAGCGTTTTTTATTAATAACCTGAGATAAAAACCTTTTTTTTACCAAACTCATACCGTTAGATATCAAGAGGAAACTGTGGGAGTTGAGAGAAAGGAGGTTGATTGAAAGTAAACTTCATGGAGCTCGATTTCTCCGATTCACAGACCTGACTTTCACTGCGAGGAAGTCGGAGAAAAAAAAATATGAAAATCGTGAAAGCTTATATTGATTTTAGATTTTCAGTTTCAATCATTTTACCTGATCGGATTGACGCAAGTAGAGAAACGAGTACTCGTGTCGGGGTGGTATGTGTGAGCCAAGGTTTTTCGAGACATAGTGTGTATACGTAATACTTACACTTGGGTTGTGTGCTCGGAAGAAAAGTGAGGTTATGAATTTCTTATGTTTACACAACGTGGAATGTGTTTTGATAAGTGGAAAACGATGAGGAAGAAAAAATAAGTGAATGTACCGATAGTTCATGTTCGCTCCGCATATTTTCCTTCACATCTGAAGAAAGTGTTGAGCCGAGTTATAAATGTGTGAGCGTGACATGCTTTCACTCAAGTATTCTGCTTGAATTTCACTCCTTTCACTCTCCCTTTGAGGATGATCATTTTGAGAGAGAGCACCATTGATAAAATTGAACGCGGGCGTGTGCACAACATGAATCCTCACCTTTTCTGCTCATTTTCCCAATTGCTGAGAGAAAAGAAGTCAAGCCAGGAGAAAGCGTTGTTTTTTACGTGTGAGCTCTCTCGATCACAGACACACTTGAAATGTACGCAGATTAGATAGGATATCAGTTGGAAAAGGAGCATCACCGCTGAGAGTGTCTTCTCATGCTGACACCTGAACTCAAGGCATCTGCTCCAAGCTACAATATGATGTAAACACATAAAGTATATGCTCAATCTGGCATATTGAGAATATTATATGGTTTCACATATCCAAAAATACTCGGGCTTACACTCATTTTCCCTTACAGGCGATGCAAACAGAGAGCAAGGCACACACGCGAAAATCCCTTGATCTTTTGACAATCTAGGCTAATCTAATTTAACAGGAGAAAGCAATATTGCGTGACGTCTGTTAAAGTTGCTCAACCTGTTTGTATGGGATCGCCTCTCCGCATTAGCTTAGCGCAGAGTTTCCATTCAATCAAATGACAGTTCCCTAAGACAGTGTAGAGGTGCGTTCAGTACTCCGCTTAGGAAGTGAAGAGATATACGTGAGTGAGCTTTGGGATTCCTACGGGCTGAGTTCAAACGAAAATTACATATTCACTAAAGCTTTTGATGGATGGTGTGCTTAAGCCTGGATGACAACGTTAGGCAGTGAAAGAGAGAAAGGCAGGAGGAGTTGGAAGAAAGCTGGACTGTTTAGAGCTTTCTCTCTCTCTCGCCTCTCATTTCCACCAGCCGTTCCTCTATTTATTATTCCACATCCGTGGTAAACTGCAAGGGAGAAAGCAATGGGAAAACGAGGATTTTCATTTGGGAAGTGTGTGGAGAATGGTGTGAGGTGGCACATTAGTTTAACAAGATGATGCGATGACTTTTCCTTAAGCTTGTACAACTTTTTTTAAAACCTGAGCTTGTCCGTACCTACAAGACAGGGAAGTTGACAAGGTTGGCGAATGAGTTGGAGGATGTATAAAGTAAACGAAGTGGTGAAGAGCGGGAGTGCACTCACATTATCATAACATTTGCGCAAGTGACAATAAACAAGGGAAGGAGAGGAGTTTGTCAGGAAATGGCATTTCCGCTTGGCTCGCTCGCACATTATACGAATGTTGTCAAGCGGGTGGAAGCATACGAGTGAAAGTTGCATGAGAGAGAGAAAGTAGTTCATAATGTTTGAAAACACGAATGATTAAGTAGTTTCCCTCGACGAGGATGATGCATCTTTTATGTTTATTGCTCTAAGGGCATCTTCTCGTGGCCCTCTGTTATTTAAATAAACACTTGAGAACACGCGCTGTCGAATTTTGGGTGACGCACTGACACGATGAGTGAAAGTGACGTGAGAGAAAGTTGGAGAGTGGAAAGTTGAGTTCGTTCTCTGTGTGTGGGACGATTGAGGCTGATGGGGCTGGTGCAGTTAATCGTGCCTATTTTTCGTTGCCAGATAGCTCAAAGGTTTGCCAAGATGTGTGGGATGGGCATGGCTAAAATATTTGCAAAATTGATACGTGCATCTGTGTTTATACAATTAAACATAACATTTTAAGCCATTTTAAGCTCTTTCTTTAAATAGAAAAGGAGCATATTATTTTGTGTGGTAAAAATGTAGTGGGAAATATTTGCAAGTGTTAATTTTGCAAAGTTGTGCACCGAGGAATTTGTGCGGACATAATATAAACTCGTTCTGTTTTTTTGTTTTGCTTCGAGCAACAACTCCCATAAGTACTTTGTAAGAGCGAATGCACAGGAAAATGTTTTCGTTAATTATGGTTTCATTTTCTCCTAATTTTTGCGCGTTCCCTTGAAAAAAAAGCTTGCGATTTTGAAGGAGAAAGTTGCTGCACGAGGAGGGAATGAGAAAAAGAATTAATAAATAACAACAATTACGCAAGTGCTGGCGATGTACCATACGATTCGTATGATACGAAGCACATAAAAAGCACATCATGTATAGTATAAATATATCCATATATGGAAGGTATATACAAGGATGTAGTAAGTTACGCTGACTTTTCCTCCACTCATTCCAAGGAAGCATAAATCTTGAGAAACCAACTCAAGAGACACAAACACAAACTGAAGCTCACTCGAAACGGAGAAGCTACTTGCATTATATACACCAAGATACAAAATACGAGCGCCAGGATAATGCATTGCAGTTGTGTGCCATGGTGTGGGCTGGATGCAAGATAATTAACTAAATTAAGACATTTTTAATGGTCTCAATATTCCCAGCACGAACTCACAGGCGGAGGGCATATCTGTGTACTCACAGGCACCGAAAAAAAACGGGGAGTCAACAAACTGGTTTGTGTGAAATGCCTGCACCGTTTCCCACATAAATACAAACTTGCACTCAGGGATTACTTGTTAATGCGTACGAACATGGAGCAAGGTTTCACCCACAATTCGAGTGGACAAGGGTGTGTGAGGCTGCCCAGCGTTTCTCATTGATTTCATTAGACATTTCGATCAATGCAAAAATAGCCAAAAATAGCGGAAAATATATAGCAAGCTTTTTATCAAAAGAAATAGCAACACCGTAACGAGTAAATCATGTTAGTGGTTTGGAAACTGAATCACATACATACATGTCTACTGTAAATTTAGTATAGAACCAGTTCAACGCAAAACCATGCACCGATGAAAACTGGAAAAAAAGTTGAGTTTAGTCTAACTATTTTTTTTGCTTTCTCCGAGCCTCCTCAACTTTTATTACCTACTGCCTCCTCGTTCAGCTCAGCTGGCATGTAGAGAAACTCTACAACGTTCGTATGACCAGTGGACCGTCGAGGAGTCGACCACAAACTGGGAGGCAAGCGTACACACACGGAGACTTTCTCTTTCCAGTGAAAGTTTTAGGATGAATGTTTAACCCGTAG